>VZTI01002729.1:47786-67611 GCA_013397865.1 Struthidea cinerea
ACACTGTCCCCTGGTCACTGTCTGTCCCCCTTGGGCACTGCCTGTCGCCCCCGGGCACTGCCACCCCTGGACACTGTCCCCCGGTCACTGTATGTCCCCCTCGGGCAATGCCACCCCTGGACACTGTCCCCTGGACACTGTGCCCTGGTCACTGTCTGTCCCCCTCGGGCAATGCCACCCCTGGACACTGTCCCCTGGACACTGTGCCCTGGTCACTGTCTGTCCCCCTCGGGCAATGCCACCCCCAGGCACTGTTTGTCACCCCCCAGTCACCCCAGTGCTCCACCCGTGTCACCGAACCGTGCTCTGGCCCCCTCGGGGGTCTCCAGTCTCCATCCCCCCGTTCTGCGAGAAGGGTGACTGGGGGGTTTCCCGCTTTGTACATTCCAGCTCCCAGTCTGGGGGGTCACAGCGCGCGCGTGAACCCTAAAACTGTGTCAGAACACAGAAGGCATTAATGGGGACAGCACACAAGTGAGGGGATGATCCCGACTGAGCGGGCAAAGAGAAGGAGGAGGAGAGGTTTCATCACTGGTTGTACCAGGAGAGGTTTAGTTGAATATTAGGGAAAAATTTCTTCATGGAAAACGTTGTCCAGCACTGGCACATGCTGTCCAGGGCACCCATCCCACCCCAGAGACCCCACGCTGGAGGAGGAGTCCCCATCCCTGGAGGGATTTAAGATCCCTGTGGATGTGGCACTTGGGGACATTGGGTTAGTTGTGGCCTTGGCAGTGCTGGCGAATGGTTGCACTCCATGGTCTTGGGAGTCTTTTCCAACCTGAATATTCCCGTTATTCCATGATCCTGTGTATCCTGACAGGCAGCTCCATTCCCATGTCCAGCCTCAGAGCATTCCAAGCCCTGCTCCAAAGAGGATCAAGGGCAGGGGCTGAAAAAAACCCCTCCTGGGCTGCAGAGCCCCTCTGGCACATCCATTTTTTCCCCTGGCAATTAATGTACCAATAAATCTTACTCTCTTCACCTTATTTCCACCAGGCAGTTTACTCCGCTATATTTCCATTAATGTGTTTTAAAAAAAATGTGCCTCAAACTTGCTTAAAGCAGCGATTTCAGGGATACTTTGTGTGGAATTCAGCTCCGTGTGGATGTAAAATAAATGTGACAGCTGCGCTTTTGTACAAGCCCCACATAAACCGTGGATCACAGCAGACAAAGGTCACACTTGACATTTATATGCAACATAATAAATGTGTGTATATATATATATATCCACATAACAGACATAGAAAGACTATCCTTTTAAAGGGCTTGTGTTTACCCCTGGATTGATCTTAGATGTGTTCATAATGAATATAGAAAATTTTATGCTGAATAGAAGAAATTGCCCCTTAATGTCAGAGAATTTCTCTCTGACTAGTGGAAGGGGTTGGTTTGCCGTAGCGAACACCCTGTGCCGGACAGGACTAAAGTAAGTTCCCATCCGTCTTTTTCAACAAGCAGGACCTGGTAAGAAAGGCCAGAAGTGCTGGTGGCTGCTGAATTTTTAAGCAATTAACAGCTTACCTTGTTAAATAAAGGCCAAAAACCTCTCGGAAGAAGTTTACCATTTATTTTACTTATATAGACCCATAAAATGATGAATATATTCCCTGCTAATTGAGAGCAAACAGTGAAAGAACATAAAATCTGTTGCATCTGAAAAGCAAAATTTTGTAGCTGAATCCAGGGCCAATTCCAGGTGGAAAAGGCCGGAGAAACAAGATAATGGGTGAAAATCTCTGCACTGAAATTTCCTCTGCTTTCTGCCCCTTCCACAAGTTTTCCTGCACATGTGTGACTCCTGGCCTGATTCTTTTCCCCGTGGAACAGTGTGGATCAGCACATCCCATGTTTTATTCTGGTTGGTAAGAACCTATAAATTTGCCCATAAAATAGATTGAAACCTTTAGACAAGGATTTAGGGGAAAAATGATCTGCTCCTCTGTTTTGAGTCTCACCATGCTTTCGTCCCTGATATTAAACTCTTAATTTCACTGGTGATCCCAAAGGGAATTCTTTAATTCCAGCTCCCATTTAAGTCTGGGAACACCTCAGGAAAGGTGGAAGACCAGGCCAGCACAGGACTCGGTGAGTGCAGGCCTGCTTTAGGAACAAAAAGTTGGTTAATAATTTCGCCTTTGAGAGAATTCCTGGAATCTTCAGCACTCCATCTCAGGAATCTCAGAACTCCACAGGCTCCACCTAATCTGCAGTGCCCTGAGGATTTCATTCTGAAGTGAAATATTTGGGCTTAATTTTTGGGAGATCTCCTGAAAGAGACCCACCAGATGGGATTTGGAAATCTGAAACACTTTGCACCAAATGAACTTTGCTGCTTCAAGCAGAGATTCAAGGACTCTTTTGACTTCCCAGGCTCGGTATTTATCCACCGCCAGCTAAACCTTACAAGTTGTGACTGATGGTGGTTGTGATCCCCCATGGTGATGTCCTGTGCCTGATATCCAGAATAAAGGAGGTCCTTGGGAGGGAATGCTGGGCATTCTTTGCTCTGAAAGCTCCTGGACGCCCCAGCTTTGAGAAGGACAAGAATCCCTTTGGAGGTAATAACACAGTGTGGAAAAATCCTTTTCCTTTCCCCTCAGCCTTTCCTTAAATCAATTTTCCCCCCTTAAACTTCCATTTTAAATGGATCTTATATCCTAACAAGGGGCTCACTGGTCATTCCAGCAAAGCGGTGCAAAAACTTCTGGAGTCGCAGCTCGTTTCCAGCGAGCCTCGGCAGGAGAGGTCTCAAACCTGCCCACACCCCACAGGCTCCAGGGCTCCTTTAAAACTCCGACTGCTCCCAGTGCGACAACGATCCCCACGCCACGGAAAAGAAATGACCCAATGTTCGCTGCCTACACCCAGACTGCCACGGGATGACAGCGAAGGAAAGCTGTTTTTAACAGCTGGGACTGGAAAGGGAGGTGAGGCTGGAGGCAGAGGCGGGATGTTCCAGACGGAAAAGCCGCACGGGAGGAATATTTGGCGTGAGGAGCGCAGTGACCAAACTGCCTGGGAGGAAGGCTCTGATTAAATGGGTCAGGAATTACATGGAACAAGGCTGAGGGCAGCTTTAACTCTATTTTGAAATTCCTGGAGAACCACAAGGACCGTGTGAGGACAGCAGGTTCCACACACGGAGGCAGCGGCTGGATTGGGAAAAGCTGGATTTTGAGGAAATTTTTGCCCAGACTGTCCTTTAGTCTGGAGAGGAAGAGGGCACCGGGTCAGGGGTGGATCCAGGCCTAGGAAGGAGGAATTAAAAATAGCAGAATATAAGATCAGAGAACACTCGGCGAAAGGAAGGGGAAAGAGAAAAGAAATGGGAACTGGAAATGAGTCAGGAGGGAGGAAAGAGAGGACAAATGGGAAGAAATCTGGGCTTATAAAGGAAGGGCAGGCTCTGAAATGGAAAAGGGGGAATTAAGGAGAGTCTGTCTTAACAAAACAATGGCAAAAGGCAGTGCCAAAAACATGCTCATTCTTCCACTAGAAAATTTGGAATTGCAATTTCATTTTTTTAATTTGCTGATCCAACTGCTCTAGGTGAGTTAATAAAAATAGAGGGGCAAGGGGAAGGAAAAATATTAAAGAAGTGGAAAAGAAAAGCCTTTGACAGAGAGGGAAGAAAAGAAAGATAAGAGGAATATTGCAATTACAACATGGGTTGGGGAGCTTGAACAACAAAAGCCTGGACGCACACCCCCCCTCCACGCCAACACCCCACTTATCAGGGGGATTAGCAGCCGTCCTGGAGTTTGAGTTCCAGCCCATAATAAAAATGTTTATTTTTCCATCCTTGGACTACAATAATAACGATTCTGGTTATTTGAACTCGTGTCTAGCAAAGCCTCCCCTCGCTCGCCTTCGCCGGCAGCTGCGAGCGCGGCCTTGGAACGCATTCCCTCGGTTTTCCCTGGCTACACACAAACTGCTGCTGTGTGCTCTCCAGGAGGCAGCGGGGCAGGGCAGCCTGGCAAACAAACTTCCCTCCAGCAGCACTTTGCTGGGAGCTGCGCTGGCATCTGCGGGAGCAAACAGCGATGCTGGAGCCGATTTTCCACCCGTGTGCGCTGGCACACGGCGCCTTCCCCACCCGGAGTGTTTTCTCCAGCGGGGGATCTGCTCCACAGGGAGCAAAGCAGCGCTCTGGGCTGTGCACTTGGAAAGCAGCACAATGGGAAAAGCCTGGAGGGCATCGGGAGAGGGGGTTTTCCTCAAAGGTCGCCCGGACGCGGACTCACCTGCTCCTCTGCAGGTGCCCTCATCCCTGTTCCACGGGATCGCAGAATCCTGGGATGGTTTGGTAGGGAGGGACCTTGAAACCCATCCAGTTCCACTCCCTGCCATTGGCAGGGACACCTTCCGCTACCCCAGGTTGTTCCAAGCCCCATCCAACTGCTGTTTCTTTGCTGTTGAGCCACAGAAGCAGATCAACACCAGCAGAAATGATTTAGGGCTATTAAACCCCCACTAGACAAACAGGGGACACCGGCACAGGGTGGTACCAGCACCCGTGACCAGTTTTGTCCCCTGTGCCACTAAAACTGATGTCGTTTTCATTGAAGAAATTGCACCAAGTTTGGAGATTTTCTTCTGGGTTCAGGGATATGCCCAGGACTCTCTGCCCTCTTAGTGGTTTTCAGTCCTGGTTCAGTTCTGGTGGTGCCTTACAGCAAAAAAGAGACGTATTAAGAAGAAAATGCAGGTGCTTGGCATCAGTATGGGCAGGCCAGCATGGCCTGGCAGGGAAGCCTGGCAGGGGGTGGACACCACATTTTGCTGTCTGTGCTTCTTTCTCCAGGCAGGACCCAGAACCGCCCGAGAACCCTGACTCCACACCAGGAACTGCTGGCACGGACCTTCTCCCATAAAATCACACTGAACATCAGCCCTGAATCCACAAACCTGTCGGCACAAAGGCACCATAAAAACCAACCTGAAAGCCCTGTGCAGCCCACAACAAACACTGCCGGTGGCGAGGGATGAAGTTCAGGGCTGGGGAACACCTGGTTTATGATTCCTTCACTCGTTTTATGTGGCAGAGCCCATGAGCAAACACTGCATGTCCTGACCTCGAGCTGCTCCCACACCACCCTCTGCCCCATCCTGCAGGCTGGAAGCACAACAGGGGCTGTTTGGAAAAGGGAATTAAACCCTGGCCCACTGAAGATCTTTCTGTGAGCAGGGAGGAAAAGCTGAGCTCGCCCTCATCCCTCTCCCGTGCAGGAGGGAGGGCTGGAGCCCCCACTTTGCCACTGGATACCTGTAAATGGTAAAAAACTGGAGTAGGGAAGTTGTTCCTCCCTTCTCTCAGCCCCAGTCTGGAGCTGCTGTCACCACCATGTGAGGAGAAGGCTGTGGAACACCTGCCTGGCCTCTCCTGGTCTTTCCTACCTTCTGCAAGGTCTTTCTGCTCCATTTCTCCTCAATTTATTCAGCAAAGGCCCCGATAGGAATCAAACATCTCATTTCAGTCCAGTTCCAAACACTGGCTGTGCTTACCCATAAATCTACAACACTTGCCCCAAGCCAAGAAGCAAATAAGAAAAAAAAACCCAAATCCAAACAGGCTGAAGAACTCTGTGCCTCAAGAAAGTGTTGGGAACAGGCAGGTCCAAGCAGAGGCCTTGGGAAGCAACGTGGCACCTGCTGGGGCTTCTGCTCCAGAGCAGAACATTCGGCTGGGGAAAACAGGATCTCCTGTGGGATGGAGCCCATCCTGCCTCGCTCCCTGGTGGTGTGGCACCCCCAGAGCAGAGGGAAGAGGCAGCAGCCGTGGCAGCAGTGGGATGGCTCAGGAGCAGGAGCAGAGTTGCTCCCAGGTGGATACAGGGACACCAGGACTGGGTCAGTCCTGCTTACCTGGGAACGTGCTCACAGTTCCGAGTAACTGGAGCCTCAGAAATCCAAACAACCATCATTTAAACACGTTAGAGCTGGAGGATCCTTGTCCTGGCTCTGCTGATGAAAGGAGAAAGCCAAAATAAGTTCATTTATAAGGCTCTTATAAGTCAGAGTGAAGCTGGTTAACAAACCATCTCTGATGTGCTTTCCTGCTGCTCTGCACAAAGAGAACATTTCCAGGATGCTGCAGAAGCACCTGAATCCTGTGGTTTTATCCCAAAGAGGGGATTTCACTCCCTGGGGTGGGCAGGGGCTTGTTTCCCTGCATGGAATTCAGCTGTGAAAGGTCTTTGGAGAGCAGAACAGGCACCAGAGCCAATGTCTGGAGAACAGAGAGGAGGGGAAGGACAAAAAAAAAAGGAAAAAACAAGCAGAACAGATCTGAATTGTAACAAAATTACAGCCTGTATTGAAATCTCCACATTTGGAATTGATTTTTTCCATCAGACAAAAGGCTGAGGGTTCAGTTGTTGAAACCCTGATCTCTTCTTTAACTTGTTCTGAAGGGCACATCCAGGGGAGCTGCAGGTGAGCCCTCAGCAGTGGAGGGCTGACACAACCTGAAGTATTCCTGTGTCAGGTGTGATGTGATGCTCATCCCTTTGTTTGGGCTGTTTCCTTCCTGCTGGGCACATGGAGCAGCTTTCCTACCTTTCCACAGGTTCCCTTGTTTTTCTGGCTGCTGCCCTTGTTTTAACTCCCCCCACCTCACTTTTAGGGAGTGAAAACCCATTGCCCATCACATTGGCACCAAAATTTCCCTCGGCCCTGTGCACGGAAGGTTTGATGTCCATCCCTGGGCCGAGAGTGCTGGAAGCTGCAGCACCTTCGGGAAAAGCTGCCCGTGCTCCATGATCTGCCTGCTCCCTGTCCACATGGGACTTCAATTGTTTCACTCCAGTTCTCCATTGTCTCTCTTCAGAGCTCTATTTCTTTCCTATCTGGCATTTTCCTCCCTGTCCCCAAACGACCTCTTTTACTTGCTCTCTCCTACAATAACCCCATTCCTCATGATTGTTTCCATTCCCTTTTTTTTTTGGTTTTATTTTTTGTTCTTCACTTGGTGGAGGCCTGGGGGCCCCTGCTCTGCCTTGGGGGCTCCTCTTCCAGCCACCAAGACGTTGCAGCTGGAGCACCATCCCCTTCCCATCGGATCGGTGTCCTCAGCACTGCAGAAGGGACTCTCCCCGCTCCAGCGAGCATTTTATATCTGATATATTTCATATCAGTGCAGAGCCATGAATCAGGTCTGGGATGCAAACAAGAAGCAGCCACATGGCACGAGGCAGTCGGGAGCACTTCAGGCTAAAGAGGAAAAAAAACCCAACCCACCCAGCAAAAGGCAGAGATGCAGCTGTGAAGAATTCAAATATTGGCTCCTCCAGGAAACCTCCACGTTGTCTCCATTACTGAAATCTACTTATTTGTTTGGGGCTAATCATCTCCAGTTTGGGATTGGCATGGATCTGGTTTGCCACCCTCAGAGGGAAGGTCCAAGCACTGATATTCTGTGTGAGGTGGTGGCATGAGGAGCATTTCTCAGCTGGCAGAGCAGATTTCCGGAAGACAGCCTGCGAGTAGAATTATCGAGGACACTTTAGGAGAGAAAACAGAAAAAAACCCAAACTGGCCCCTTCCCACCTTCCCCATCTTCTCTTGCCATGAAAAATCCTCCTCGCTGCCTTCCCTGCTGCCTTCCCTGCTGCTGGAGGCTGCTGGGAGAGGGGAGCCTGGGGAGCCCTTCCCAAGGCTCCGCTCCAGGAGCGCTGGCTCTGCCATTCCCCTGCTCTGGAGAAGGGGCTGGTGGCTCCAGAGGCTGCAAATGGGGCTGGAGCAGCTGCCAGCTGGGGTCATCCATGGGGATGGATGTGGGGATTGTCTGCGATGCTCCAGCCGTGAATTTTCCAATCATCTGTGAGAAAAGCAGAAGGAATAAAGGGAGGTGGAAGTGGAGTATGGAGCTGTGACATTTCCTGGGATGTGCCTTGAAGCTGTCTCTGCAGGGCAGTGCTCCTGGCCACCACCCCTGGTGCTCCTCCTGAGCTGGTGGTGAGCTCAGCATGAACTTTCCAGCTGGACAAGGTGATAGAGAGTGGCCTGGTGCTCCAGCAGCAATCCCTGCCCCTCTGCTTCACTTGCACACCGGGAATAAGTTGCTTCCCACTTCCCAGGGCACTCAGGAGTCCCGACTTGTTAGGGGTGAGATAATGGGTGAGATAAGCACGACAGGAGGAGGGCAGATTTGTGTTAGAGCTGTGAGAGGGGGGTGAGAGCTCCTCTGTGCCGGGAGGGGATTTGCGATGCCTGATCCCAGACTTCCTCTGCCTTGGCGAGGGGTGAGGTGGCTTCCAGCAATGGCATTGCCCCATTCCCACCTCCTGAGACCACGTGTTTGAACCACCTCGTGCAAGAAAAAGCTTGGAATGACCCTCTTTGATCTTATTCATGCTCAACATTTCTACTGGAGCCAGGGGAAAGCCTCCAAACACGGAATATTTGTACCTGTGATTGGCCTCCTGTGACCGGTCACCCCAGAGAGCCGCCAAATCCTTCCCCCAGTGACACGTGTCGCCTCAGTGCCTGTTCCAGATGTTTCTCTAAAAACAAACACATTTTGAGAGAACTACAGGACTCTCGTTTCATTAAAAAATGATGCAATCTGCTTTTCACTTCCCCTCTTTGCTGTTACTTCATCTTTTCACCCCAAGCGGTGCCAGCAGCGTCCTCGGGCAGCGCGTGTGGGACATGCGCAGGGCTGGCCTTTCGTCACGGTGTCACTCAGCCAGGTTTGTTAATCCCTGCTCTTCTCAAAGGTTACATGGCTTTAAAATCCTCCTTCTGATGGATAAAATGCTGTCAGCGCCTCCTTAGGGTGCCCTGACTCCTTTAACTTTGGGAGAGGGGACAGAAAACGCCTCACCAACATCAGGGTCTTGCTCAGCGTTGCCTTTTCACTGCTGCCCGTGGTCGTCCTATGTCGCTGTTACGTCTGAGGCGCATAAAGAAAATGACACAGAGTCCAGGCTCATGAACAAGTGGAAGCCGAAGCTTCTTTTTTAATAATTTTCTGACTACTATCTAGGATAGATCGCAAAAAGTGTGTTGAGTGGCAATAGGTAATCGGTTCCTTGGCCATCCACCCCTTGAGAGGATTGGCCAAGTCCTAAGATTTGAAAATATTCCAAAATATTTTCAAAGTCAAAGCCATAACAATCTTGCAAAACAGCTTGCAAGTGCAAGAAGTTTATGAAACTGTGACCTTGTTTAAAATAGTTTACATAGGAAAGACAGTCTGCTCACAGAATATTGAGAAAAGGCTGAAGAATTTCTCTGCTTCTAGCTTTTCAGCACCTACAGTCCTATTTATGTATTTCTATATAAAATCAAGCAAAATCAATCAATAAAAGTCCTTAAATATAGATCTCTCCATCCAAAAGGAGCCCAAACTGTGTTTGTATGAGCTGCGATGGCAAGGAGGTGCTCTCCTCTGGTGTTGCTGCACTGAACTTAAGGAAAAGCCCCTGAAGCTTAACATAAAATAGAAACAAAAATATTCCCCAATTTACTATTTTCTCAAACAGCCCCAAATCTCCTCCCTCTCCCTACAACCCCTGCAGTCTGTATTGACATAATCCTCGTAGTTTGGATAAAGAGCTGGTATTTTGTCGAAATTTCAGTTTTCCAGGGAAAGCAGGGCCTGAAGCATTTACATATTTTTACCTGTAACGGAATTACATTTGGGGTTGAAACTTCAGCTTTAACTTTTCGTTGTCACTCTCCTTGGCTCGTGGGAGGGCAGTATTTTCCTGGCTGCGTTGTTTTTCTAGCTTTGATGGCTAATAAACCATATTTCTACTTTTCCCAACTTCCTTCTGAGAGTCACTTTACCTATGAAAAGTATGAAGTGAGTATGAAGTGCAAGAGCTGCCTCCTCCTCCGGCAGTCCTTGCTGGAGCACAGTTGTTCCAGAGGAACATCCAGTAGAAATAAACAGGGAAAAATCAAAATATACAGCTCTGCTGAGGGGCCAGTGCTGGTGGGGGAGGCCACGAGCTCGGGCACCTCGCTGGAAGCTGTGGAGGCTGATGAGATCCGTGCCTGAGTTTACATAAGCCCAGTGTAATATCGGATGTTTGCTGGGCTTGTTTCATCAGCAGAATTCCCACCACGGGAGAGAGTTACCATCATCAGACATTTAATTTGAGTTGACTCATTGGTGCCACTTTCTGTGGCTCTGGATGCTCCTGCTCAGCACTGCCCGGTGCTTCCAGTGTCCTCTGCCAGGGGCAGATGCACCAGGGATGTTTGCTGACCCTCAGAACAACCTCAGATTCTATTGATTAGTTTTAGTTTTAATTACAGTGGGAGCAAACTCTACCGTCAGCTGGTGCGAGTGGCACAATTTGGATCTGAACGGGCTCCTGACAGATCCCAGGACGATCTACCCCAGGAGCTGAGGATGTGCAGGACTGTCCCACAGGGCTCTGGCATCCGTTCCTCAGCACCTCTGTTCCATTAGTTCACATCCTTGAGGGCTCTTTTTCCTCCCACAGGATGTGATTAACCCTGACTGGAGTCATCGCACTGCATCCCGAGAGGAAAATCCACCTGAGCTCAGCCTCTGCCCCGCTCCAGTCCTGCCCAGCCTGGGAGTCCTCGTGCATGGCTTGGGAATCTTCTCCGGGACAGGTCTGGGTCACCTCAGCACTGGGGCTGGGCTGCCCTCGCCGAGGGGCCTCAGCCTTGCTCCAGTCTCTTCTCTGGAGCTGGGGACCACAAGCCCTTCCCCACAGGTGAGGACGCTGCTCCAGGTTTGTAGGGAAAGCTGCTGCCCTGCCCTTCCCTTCCCACCTGAGCACTGCGAAAGGGCGAGGAGGAACCCAAAGCAGCTCTTGAGTCCTGTGAACCTCTGGCACAGTGAGCTGGAGGGACGAAGGACGTGAGGAGTGTGGGAGGAGATGCTGCTGACAGGAGGCAGCGGCTCAAGGCCAGTTTGGGGGAACTTGTCATTCCATTTTCCTTGAAAATTCGTGGTGAAAGGGCAGCGTAGCATTTTCCAGCCCTCATTCACATAAGCAGCTTCCTGCCGTGAGTAACGTGGGGAGGACAGGGCAGAGAGAAGGGGCTGTCTCAGGGTTACTCAGAGAGGAAATAAAGCCTCTGTGATCCTGGGACAGATGCAATTCTAACAGTCCAGCCACAGGCTGCCTTTTGCAATAACTGCTCCCAAACGCAGCAGCTTTGAGTCAGCCCTTTGCAGCCTCCTGAGCCGGCCGGACAGAACACCTGCAAGAACCTCCTGTCCCGTGGGGAGAGAGATTCCCACAGCAGGGACATGGTGGCATTGTCCTTGAACCCTCCAGGTGTTACTGGGGGGCTCACGGGGCTGCGGGGAGCCTTGGAATCATAAAATACCTGAAGCTGGAAGGGACCCACAAGGATCAGAGTTCAGCTCCTGGCCCTGCACAGGCACCCCAGCAATCCCTCCCCGTGCATCCCTGGGAGCTCCTGGAGCTCTGGCAGCCTCGGGGCTGTGCCCATTCCCTGGGGAGCCTGGGCAGTGCCCGACACCCTCTGGGGGAAGAACCTTTACCTAAAATCCAGCCTGACCCTGCCCTGGCACAGCTCCAGCCGCTCCCTGGGGTCCTGCCCCTCTCACAGGGAGTGGAGATTGGAGCTGGCCCTCAGGAGGAGCTGCAGCTCCTGAGGAGTCTCCCCTCAGTCCCCTCTTCTCCCGGCTGAACAACCCAAGTGACCTCAGCCTTGCTGAAATTAAACTCAAGCAGATCACCAGGGAGTCGTGCTCCTCACAAATAAAGGGATTTTAACAGGCCAAACCCAAACCAAACTCTGTTTAGTCTTTGCCACCCCCAGGAGAGACCTGGAGCAGTGATCCTGGACTTGGAGTTTTTATTCATGATCAAAATCGTGGGGTTTTGCTACGTCCTTCTATCCCCAACCTGGTGAAGATCCATAGGAATATTTATTGACCTAACAAAGGGCCCTTGCTTTGCTCCCGGAGCAGCCTGGTTTCCTCTGAAGCGTAAGAAACCACATTGACAGGAACAAAACAGGCACATTTCCCCCTCCAGTGAAGTCTGCAAATATTCCAAATAGTTGTTTGTACGTGTGGCCGCTCGCAGGGCTGGAATTAAGAGTTTGGGAGACGCGGGGTTGAGTTCCCAACCTTGCTGATCCCAAGAGGGATTTGTAACCCCAAGTGTCAGGCCGGGCTTTTCATCCTTGGGTTTGCTTTCAGGAATGTTTCTAAGACATTTTATTGCTTACTGAATGTTTCAAAGACATTTTAGTGCTGCTGGTACTGTAGAATCTGATGGGCTTTCCTTCATTTTCGCTTGTTAATTTTTGCCCTGGTGATCAGGTCGTACCCTGTGTAAGGTGAAGGATAAAGGGCCTGGTGTTCTCCCTGCTGCCACGTGGGAGAAATCCCTCTTCTAATGTCAGACCATAGTGGAAATGGGGAAAAAAATGCTAAATTAAGATTCAGCTCAAGAATTAACTCCTGCTAAGGGACGCAGAGCTTCTCAGTGCACAGATCCCTGGGGAATCCAGGCAGTGGGAATGGATTGAACCCCTCCAGCCCCAAAATACATGCCCAGGGATGGGGGGGGCACAAGGCACCATGCTCAGAGCAGGAGTGAGAGGAAATCTCTCTTTATTGCCAGTGCTTGGACTTTATTGCTCATTAAACTGAAGGGCTGTTGGCTTCTCACATCCTGCAGGAGTTTTATGGGAAAGCAGTTTATGGAATAAGGGTGGGCACGTCCCATGGGCAGTTTCGGAACTTCCCAGCTGTGCCCGTGTGGCAGCTCCCTTTCCTTTGGTGGGACACAGGCAGGACCATTCCATTCCCCTACGGATAACCAGTTTCTGGCAGAGCTTTTCACCCACAGCTGTACTGGTTTGGTCAGAAATAACCCTCCCAGGCACACCCAGGCCGAACCGTCACGAGGAGGTGATGCCCAAGGGCTGTACTCACCACCAGCTCCCAGATCCATACTGGGACAGTCATCCTATGGAAAATAGGCGTTTTTTAGGCAAAGTCGAGCGTGCAGTTGGAGCCCGAGGCAGGAGGAGGACACTGTGTCCTTCCGTGGCTGCGTCCTTCCCAGCTGGAGCATCCATCCTGAAAAAGGGGAAAAAACCAAAAGGAAAGCAGAGAGGGAAACCCAGAGATTGTGAAATCAAATGCAGGCAGGGTGGGAGGGGAGGAACGAGGGGGTCAACCCCGGAGGAAACAGGACAACGTGACCGGAGAGGAGCCGGGGCTGGGCTAAATAAAAACAGGAAACCTCGGCAGCCACAGGCGGCGGCTCCGGGAGTGGCTCAGCACTAGGGGACACCCTCGGACCAAAAAAAGCAGCAGAAAAAGCCCAGTTTCAAGCAGAAACTCAACCTACTCGCTTCCGTTTTCTCTGCGCCTCTGTCGCTGCACCAGGGTGGCACTCGGTCGCCTCTCCCCAGCTCCTGTCACTCTGTACAGCCTCTAAAAGCACCGCAGTTCCTAACTTGCCTCATCCCAGTAACAATTCCCGATTCTCTGCGCAGCTTTCTCTCCAGGTTCCTACTCCTGAGCAGGACGTGCCCGGGATTTGCCGCCAGGCTGGCACTCTTCTGTGTCCCCAGGGCAAAGGCACACGCAGGGACAGTGCCCGGCTGTCACCTGGAGCTGATGGCAAAGTCCCTCCTCAGCCCTCGGGGCTGGAGCTTTGTAACCGGACACCCCGCTGCACCTGCTTGGGGAAAAGCTGAGGAGAAAACATTCCCAGCGGAGTTTTCTGTGCAGGAACCTGGATTCGTGATGTGCGACCACACGAAACAGACAAAAACCCCCCTCACCAAGAGCATCCCTGCCCTCCAAGTGTCTTCCAAGCATCTTCTGTCCGTAAATCCCAATTTATCCAGGTTCCAGCTGCTTTTTGTTGGGCTGCTCCACCTCTGCAAGGGCTACCAAGACCATCAGAAGTGTTTTGGCTCCAACAGGTCCCCAGAGAGCGGCTCCAGGTGGTGGCCTGAATCCAGGGAAGTTGGGCTACGGCAAAGGCCAGTTTGGCTGGAGCAAAATAACTCCCCCAACATCTCAGCAACATCTGTGCTGCTCTAAGTGCTTATTACACCACCGTAAATTATTATTATTAAGCAAATATTACACCCTGGTGCTGTGTGCAAGTAAAATTTTATTGTAGAGAAGAAGAATCTGTAACAGAGACTTTATAACGAGCCACAGAAAAAACAGTCATTAAAACTTCACTTGCAACGTTTCCATTTCATTTTCAGGAACGTTTTTTAAAACAGGCTTTCCTAGTGCACAAAAAAAAAAGAGAAAAAAGCTGCCATTTCTTTTGCCATTACCGTTGTCTCATTCAAATAAAAACAGGCAAACGGTTAAAAAAATACCTCTGGTACAATAAAAATGCTCTGCAGTATATACATATAAACATATACACATTTAGCTTTACTGTACAGTATTTTAAACTTTGGGAATGGGCATGTTGTTCCTGCGTATTCTGAAACTCTGTTTCCCATAAGGATTTTAATTTACAGTTGCACAATGCCTTTAAAGCCCGGAGACAAGTGGAATACTCAATGCTGACCCTTGAAAAGGAGTTTTAGCCAATTCTTCCACTTTTTTCCCTGAAAAAAATTGGAAATCCTTCCATTTTTTTTTTCCTGAATGATTTGCAGATCTGGCTTTGAACTCTTGGCTCTGCCCTCTGGGGGTTTATGGGGTCTCTAACTCTCCTCTGCAGCAGCAGCTTTCAGCCCTCTGCCACTTTATCCTTCGAATTTAACAAAGGAATTTCAGATCTCCTTGGAAATTCACACCCATCATTTGTCCTGCAGGTGAATTTGGTTTTTTAAGTGCCTTTTGCTGAGCCAGGGCTGTGAATTCACACTCTAATTATGTGTGCAGATAATTTCTCCAGCAGATGCCTGTCCAAGCCAAACTCCTTTTGCTCACTGTTATTCTTCACTACTAAAACTGTTTTCTTTATTCAAGATAACATCAAGTAACTTCATAAATACCATATCCAAACACACTTGCTGTTCATTTATCAACTCCTTCTCCAACTGAGAGCTTTAATCCTACAAGAATTTTTATTTCTGTCGGGATGTGTCGCACATCTCCGGCCGGGCTCTGCTCCAGCAGAGGCAGGAGTGCTACCTTCCTGCAGATCCCCTGGAAAAGTACAGGAATGTTGCCCTCCATCCAAGACTTTGAAGTTTTTCTTAACGGGAGAAACACAGCCCAATGTTTTTCAGCATCACATCTCATCCAGACTCAGATTTTGGATCTCCAGCTCTTCCTAAAGAACTTTCCAAGGGCCTCGTGTTGCCTCTTTGCTGCCAGGTGTGGGTGAGGTGAACACTCTGGAACAGGATCAAAGATCCCAGTGAGCTTTATTTTTATTTATTATTAATTTAACACCCTTGGCCAATAGTTGAGAAAGGCAAATCTGACTCGGAGCACTCCAAGCTCCACTTTTACCTAAAACTTCCCCAAAAACTGGAATGATATTCTGAATCGTGCAGCCATCACTTCAGGACCAGTCACACCGAAATAAGTTTCCCTCTTATCCTTGTTCCTAAGTTATCCTGCACAGTAGGATACTGCAATTTTACAACTGATCCCACAGATTTTTCTAGAAATTGGGAAAATTCTGGCAAATGTGCTGCCCACCAAAGCATCTCGAGCTGCTCAGTGGAGGTGGGAGAGGCGCCCACCCCGATTTGCAGCCAAGGCACAGCCCTGGGAGCCTAAAACATACATAATGATCCTAAAAACCAAAATCCAGAGGCAGCTGGGAGCAGGGCAGGAATTATCCCGGCCTCGCTGTGTAAATAACTTGGCAGCTGTTTGAAGATCCAGTGAAAACTCTGCCCTGGTTGTCTGTCAGGATCTCCCCACCCGCCGCAAGCTTTGTTTACATTTCCCGCTGGCTCGGGGAATTAATGCTCTTGGAGAGCTGTGAAACGAAGCAAATGCCCAAATACAGCCGTGGAAGGGGCTTTGGGAGTTCAGCAGCAGCTCCACAGTTTGCTGGTGGTGGCTGCTCTGTCCCACGTGGCTCTGGGGGTCCCAGGGGCTTCCCAGCCCCAGCAGTGGCTCTGCCACCAAGTACCACAAACCAGGGACTGTCCACAGTCATTTAACTGCAACAAAGGCTTCCAAGCCTCCGTCCCATCTTCTGGAAGAGTTCTGAGATCGCCATCCCCCACCAGAGCTCTGAGGGGAAGGTTTAACCTCCTTACAGAAGGGCCACTGCTAACCTTCCATTCTCCCTCTGGCTTTCTCCAAAGGGTTCCTCATCCTTGTCTTTCACGGAGATCTTTCTCCTGAAGGCTTGTGACAAGCTGGAGGAAGACGCCTTCCTCAGCGTGGTGAGTCTCTGCCGGAAGTTGCCCCCGGAGAAGAAGTAGAGGAGGGGGTCAAAGCAGCAGTTGGCAGCTGCCAGGGGCAGGGTGACGACAACGGCTTTCTGCAGGAACACGGCGTCGCTGCAGCCGGGGCCCCGCAGGCGCAGCGCGTGCAGGTGCACCGTGCGCAGGACGTGGTACGGCATGAAGCTCACCAGGAACGTGGTGGTGACGATGACGATCATCCACACGGCCTTGCGGCGGTTGGCCTCGTTCTTCCGCAGGGAGTTCCGCAGCAGGGTCCGCATGATCATGGTGTAGCAGATGGTGATGACGATGAAGGGGAAGATGAAGCCCACAAAGAGGGCGATGAAATCCAGGATCACCACCAGGTTTGTCTTCTGAGAGTTCTCCGGCGGTTCAAAGCACTTGGTCTTGTTGCCGTGCTGGTACGTCCCGTTCCGCAGGAAGGGCGCGCTCGTCAGGGTGACAAACACCCAGATGCCAATGCACACAAACTTCGCCTTCTTCTCCGACACCAGGCCGATGTTGCGGACCGGGAAGACGATGGCGATGCAGCGGAAGAAGCTCATGGCCGTCATGAAGAAGATGCTGCAGTAGAGGTTGACGTAGAGCGCGTAGGACGAGAGGCGGCACAGGAAGTCGCTGAAGAACCAGTGGCCCTTGTGCACGTAGTAGATGACGCGCAGGGGCAGGGTGAGCACGCACAGGAAGTCGGACAGGGCCAGGTTGAGCATGTAGACCTGGAAGGCCGTTTTCTGCCGGTAGGTGCGGATCAGCACGTACAGCACCACGCCGTTCCCCACGAAGCCCGTGATGCTGATCATGGAGTAGAGCGTGGAGTAGACGCTGTTGCGGAAGTCGTCGATGGAGTGGTGGCACGACAGGTTGGGGGACAGCGCTGTCATGGTGCCCGGCTGAGGCACCAACTCCCTGGGGATGGTGTCAGGCCTGGGGGTGAAAACTCAGGTGAGGCAAAGCAGCACAGAAAATAAATATCCATGATGAAATAAGAGGAAGAACCTGTCATCCCACTCAGGAGAGAGCTGGGAAGGGACGTGGACCTGATCCATCCCCACTACACCCACTTTTCTTCATGTGGTACCAGCAACTGGTTATGAGTGACAAAATGTGACAAAGTCATGGAATCGCATCACAGGACCATGGAATCCTTACGGCTGGAAAAGACCCTTGAGATCATCAGGTCCAACCATCAAGCACCACCACCACGATCAGCACTAATCCATGTCCTCAAGGGCCACATCCAGATGTTTTGGGACATACGATGGCTCCAGCACCTTCCTGGGCAGCCTGTTCCAGGGTTTGCCCAGCCTTCTGCTGAAGACATTTTTCCTAATATCCAATCTAAACTTCCCCTGGCGCAACTCAAGGCCAAGTCCTCGGGACATTAAATTACCAGGAAATCTCTTAACTCCTCACAAACTGAGGCAGCTACTCAGCTAAACAGCAGAGAGGGATAACAAAGGTGACAACAGCACGATGGAATTTAAAATAGGAGGAGCAGTCCTGGACCCCAATAATTGTTCAGCTCTGACTCTCCTCTTTCTTAAAATTAATTTTCAGTTTCTAGTGGTTCAAGTGCAGAACCTCCCTTGCAGCCTGACACCATGAAAAGCTGCGAGATCAGAAGTGCAGGACAAGAGCCAGCTGAAAAAACAGGACACCACAACAACAACAAAAGCAGAAGCTGGGTCAGGATCAGCCATGAGAACCCACAACTGTACCATGAAAATGCTCAAAATTGCTGTTAAATGCATTTTCATCCATAAAAATAACTTGGCAGCATTAGAGTCTCTGTCTGTCTCCAGGATTTACTGAAGTCAGAATTCAGACCCCCTCTGGGATGCTCAAGGCTTCCAGGTGTCAGTCAAATTTCAGCTATTTTGGTGTTTGTACTCTTTCGAAAGAGTCTTTTGGTTATCTGCAATGCACAAACGACCCAAAGCTCAGCAGGTGTCAGTGAGGGGACTGTCACCACCGAGGGCAGAGGGGGTGACGATCACTAAAAATCCTCATCAGACTGCACAAAGCCACCAGTCCGTGTGTCAGGGACCTTTTATGCTTTAATGTATAATGGCCTTAAGTCCAGCTACCAGCCCACGATTTAAACAATGACTCGAGGTATTTGTCCAAAAGACAAGCAAAACTTGTTTTCTATTGAATTTCTAAGCATAATTTGAGTTTTGCAACCACAAGGAAACCTGACGATCACAAACTGCTCAAGTGTGAGAGACCATCACACCCAGAAATGCATCTGTGAAAACCAACAAGAATCCCATAAAACAGCATTTCCCAGCTGAGGGAAATCACGTTTACATTTGCATCACGAATTGAAGACAAACATCGCTTCTGCCACTTTTTTATTTGTACAGTCGCGGTTCACTGAACCATTTATTTGTGTGTTGGTGAATTCAGCTCACTGGGAATGTGCACAAGTGAAACCGCGGGATGATGAGAAAAGGTTCCCAAGGGGAGCAAAACCCTAAACAGCTGCTATTCTCCCAGTCTGACGCAGCACAGATAAATTCGGAGTTTGTCATAGAATCACAGACTGGTTTGTCCTGCAAAGAACATTAAAGCTCATCCCATTCCACCCCTGCCATGGGCAGGGACACCTTCCACTATCCCAGGTTGCTGAGGTCTCCCTGGTGCCTTCTCTTCTCCAGGTGAGCACCCCCAGCTCTCCCAGCCTGGCTCCAGAGCAGAGGGGCTCCAGCCCTCGGAGCAGATAAATTCGGAGTTTGTCATAGAATCACAGACTGATTTGTGCTGCAAAGAACATTAAAGCTCATCCCATTCCACCCCTGCCATGGGCAGGGACACCTTCCACTATCCCAGGTTGCTCCAAGCTCCATCCAACCTGGCCTTGGACACTTCCAGGGATGGATGGGGCAGCCACAGCTTCTCCGGGCAGCCTGTGCCAGTGTCTCAAAGGGAAAAATTTCTGTCCAATATCCCACCTAACCCTGTCAGTGGGAAGCCGTTCCCTGTGTCCTGTCCCTCTATCCCAAAGTCCCTCTCCAGCTCTCCTGGAGCCCTTCAGGCACCGGAATGAGCTCTGAGGTCTCCCTGGTGCCTTCTCTTCTCCAGGTGAGCAACCCCAGCTCTCCCAGCCTGGCTCCAGAGCAGAGGGGCTCCAGCCCTCGGAGCAGCTCTGGCCACCAGTAGATTACATTCAATTTAATTACACAACTCAAAAGCACAAAGTCACTGCTGTCGCTCGTTCCAAGCACAAACACGAAGCGTCCCCATCCCCAGGAGCGCTCCGGGCGCTGCACTCCCCGTTTGGAGAGGGACGGGAATGCCCCAAAACACCAAACGCCCCTCACAAGCCCCAAGTCCGCTCTGCGAGGGGACGGAGCGGGAGCACAGGACAGGAATGGAGCGATCAGCGCGGCGAGCGGCCGCTAATTAACGCCGCAGCTCATTAGCGGCGCGGCTGCGCTCCGGGGGGGATTAAGCGGCTCAAACCGGGACATGCACAACC
>VZTI01002729.1:67687-203821 GCA_013397865.1 Struthidea cinerea
CCTCACCCCGAGAGCCCCCAGCCCCACTGAAGCCCCAGTGCAGCCCTTACCAGAGCGCTGCGGGATCGGAGCGGGTGCGATCTGTCCCAGGCGCGCCCCCCGCCGCTCTTAAAGCGGGGCGCGCCCCCGGCCCCGCCCCCGGCCCCGCCCCGGCCCCATCGGGACCCCGAAACCTTCAGCTTTTCCAGGGTTTTCCGACTTTCCTAGGAAATGACACTTGAAAGCATCCCAGCCGTGCCCACGCCCCCCAGTCTGGTGTGAACGGACGGGGTCCCCTCCCTGGTTTTGTTCTGTGAGTAATTTGCTCCTGCTTGTGGCTGGCAGGGAGCTCATCTCTGATATCAGAGCTAGCAACCTTGTTTAGAAATAGCTTCTATGAGACTTTTTGGTGTTGGTCTCATCGGAGGGAAAACAGAATTCTCATGAATTTAGCAGTCCATTCTTCCAGCATCCCAAAATACACTTTGTCTCTCTTTTTTAAACAGCTGTGGCTTTGCCAAGAAAAAACCAACCACAAAAACCCCAAAACAAAAATAAACAACAACAACAGCAACAAAAAAACCCAAACAAAACCGAACAAACTGCAAGGCTGTATCAAATGAAGTAGTACTTTCCCCAGTTTTGAATATTTCAAGTGTGGGCTGTCCCACTCTGAATTTTCCATTAATTATATTGGCTTTCTTCTGAGGATGTATAATATGCTGTTCCCACCTTTTGCTAAGGAGTTAAGGAATTCTGCTATTCTCCCATCCCCAGTGGATTTGGCTGGAATGTGGATGGTCACGGGGCTGCAGCCCTCAGGGTAGGGGGACCCAGCAGCTTTTGGCTTCTCTGGGGCAGTGGGGAATCCTTTGGGGGAAGAAACCTTTATCCACGGTGGGAACAGCTCCAAGTGGCACTGGAGCATCTGGAAGTGTCCAAGGCCAGGTCGGACAGGGCTTGGAGCAACCTGGTCCAGTGGAAGGTGTCCCTGCCCATGGCGGGGGTGGGACTGGATGGGCTTTGAGGTCCCTTCCCACCCAAATCATTCCATGATTCCATGAGCTAAGCCAGCCCTGCTGAACTCACCCTGTGGGTCACTGTCCTCATGGGCATCTCCCTGCCCTCACGGGCATCCCTGGTTCCCAGCTGGTGCTGGTGTCCCCAGGCTCAGCCTGCCCAGCTCTGTTCCAGGTGTTGGCAGCAGTGACCCCATGTTTTCCTGCTGTGAAGCCACCCCAGCACAGCTCTCCCGTGGTGCTGCTGTTGAGTGACCACCTGGGAGGGTTCCCAGCCATTTTCCAGCCCCAACTCCATTTTTATGGCTGCTTTTGGAGTTTCCAAAGCCACGGTGCTGTGGATGTGGCCGTTGCTCTCTGACCTCGCTCTCCATGAAGAGTGAAGGTGTGTGAGAAGGAAATGCACCTCTTCCCTCTGCCCTTCCCAAGAGTTTCCCACCTTTCCTCACATACCCACACCCAGGAAGCCTGTCCAGCTCCCAAGAGCTGCTTGGCAGCATATTGGGAACAGTCAAATCACAGGATCGTGGGATAATTCAGGCTGGAGGGAACCTCAGGAGATCTCCAGTGCAACTCCTGCTTGATCCAGGCCAGCCCAGGCTGCTCAGGGCTTTGTCCCACCTGATTTTGAAGACTTTCAAGGATGGAGGTCCAAGAGCCTCCGAGACTGGACAATTCCTTGCACTGCCTCCAATCTCCTGTGCTGGAAGCTGCCTCTGGAGTTTGTTTTATTTGTGGTGCACATTCTGCTGTTACTCCATTCTGCCATTCCTTCTGCTTTTTTTGGTACCTTTTTTGGCCATTCCTTCTGCTTTTTGCTACTCAGTTATTCCTTCTCCTTTTTTTTTTTTTTTTTTCTGTTCCCTTTTCTTTTCTGCCTTTCACTCTCACGAACAGGAAGATTTCGACTTGCAAAGTCAGGCTGAGGTTGCTGTGGGATCAAGGAGGCTGCTGCTGCTCCAGACGTGCTGGAATTGCTGCCAGAGTTTTGGTGGGAAGGGTTTCCACTCTGATTCACGAGGAACTCAGACTGCAGCTCTGACATGACGTGGCAAAGATGACATGTGGAATTTGGGGGGCAGGACTGGGGTACTCCCTGATGTGAGGAGACCCAGAGGAGAGCATGGGAAAGGGATGACTCCTAAAAGGAGTCCTGGATGAATTCCTGGAGGAATGAGGGTGAAGAAAACCCCAGCAAAGTGATCCCCATCAGTTCTGATAAGAGAAATGTGACACTCAGGCTGTCCCATTTCCACGGGACAATGGGATAAGGAATAAAGGCACAAACAATGCTTTGGAAATCTCTCTGGGACAATCCGAACCTGGAAAAAGCCTGGCCATGCTTTAGGGTTATCACTTAGCACTGACTGACCCTCCATTGCCTTCTCCCCCTGGACCCCAAATTCCTGCAGCTCCAGCCAGGCACCAGATTCCAAGAAGTTGAGCCCTTCCTCAAGTATCCTAAACGCCATTGATCCAGCACGCTGCTTATCTCTTTACTGCAGGACTTCCAGACAACTTCCTAAATGCCTAAATACTTTCCAGAGTGAATGAAAAACCCCTCCAGCATTGGCAACTTCTTTCACTCTGGCTGTTTAAGAAGGGGAGGGCAGAAAGGTGGGGTTTGGTGAGGAAGCAAACGTCTTGTTAACAAGGTTGCATTCTCTTTCCTCTCCCGTGACTTCCCAAAATAAGTCCTTTCTCTTGGAATCTTGTGGGATAAGGATGGTGTCCCAGCTTCAGACCTGCCCCGAGGTATTTGGTGGGGGCCGGGCTGTGTGACACTGGCAGGGGACTCCCCGTGGCAATGTCAGCTGCAGGATTTCTCCAGAAAAGCAGGACTGTGGCGATGCCTGAAATCGGGCATGGAGACCTGGGAATGCTCTGCCTGCCCTGATTAGCTGGACTCAGCCCACCCCCACCTGGAATGTGCGTGGCTTCAGTCGTCATCCCGGGAATGTCCCTCCTGGAAGTGAAGTAAAGCACAGGAGGACAGCAGAAGGGGAACAATAAGAAAAAAGAGAGGGAAGGAGGATGGAAAGCCTTTGGTGGGGGTTAATGAGGGGAGTGCACCGGAACAGTGCCCCTGGATCTGGCAGGGATGCGCTTCCACTGCAAAGGGGTGGGAAAGCGGAGGGAAAGGGGAGGTCTGGAGGCGTGCCCCGCAGTCTGAGCGGAGATGAAGGGCCTTTCAGTGCAATGAATTCTGTGCCCTGAAGGCCAGCAGCCCACAGTCATTCTGAAACAGGTGGGTTGTGCTCCGGGAAGCGCGGGGGCGAGCCCGGAGTCAGCCCCGGGCTGGCCGAGTCCGTGTTTGGGTAACACAAAACCACACGGAGGAACAACTCTGTCAACAGCTGCTGTGGGATGGCTTCGGCTCCCTCCTCCTGTGCTTCCCCTTATTTGGGGAGGTTATTTCTGCTGCTTGCCAAGGATGTGGAATCCCTTTGCTCTATCAGCTTCTGCACGGCTCCCGACCCCCAGTGGGAGCTGCTTCTCCAGTGGATCATCCCTTATTGTCACCTGAACTTGGGTCTGTTTGTTCGCTGGGCTCAGCACGGGGAATTCACAGAATCGCAGAATATTCTGAGCTAGAAGGGAGCCACAGGGATAATCAAGCCCAACTTTTAAGGGAATGGCTTATCCAGGGATCAAACCCATGACTGGGTGTTATCAGCACCCAGCTCCAATGGAGGGAATCTGAGTTGATGTCACACTTCCAACACTGCCCCCATCTCCTCTTGGTTTTTAGGGACTGATATTAATGAGTGACCCATGCTGGCAGCTGTGAGAAGCTGCTCCATCCCAAGCCATGAGGCCAACAAAGCTCCCTATTCCCTGGTTTTTGTGGGAGACCAGAGCTGGGGAACTCCCTGTGAAGGGAACTTCAGCCCTTGTCACTCAGCCCATCAAGTCCTACTATGAACACAACTTTTTGAGTGGCTGCTGAGGAAAGAGGACTGAGGGAAGGTGGGGACATGGTTGTACACCCTCAGCATGGCCTCCAGTCAGCACTTTTTGGGATAAAGCTCTTGCTCTGCTGAGATGGATAAAATAAATTACTCCCAGGACTGAGTGCAAGGACCATGTTCAGAGTCCCACCTTTGTTATCCCAAACATTTGGAGAATGATGCTGTTCTCTCACAGGCACTGATCTCTCCCCAGAAAAAAAGGTGGGGATGGGGATGGATGACAAGTCTGGGAAGGACCGAAGGCATCAGTCAGGGACAACTGATTGTTTCTGTTTGCCTGGCAGGGTTTCCTCTCAAAATGCAAACCCGACAGGGAGAGTTTGCATTTTCTGGGAAGTGGAGCTGACAGGGTGTGGGGACGGGGACAGGGCTGCCCCCGCTGCCCCAGCTCCTGGTGCTGCAGTTCCACTCCACCCTAAACTGATCCCCGCCGGGTTTGGAGGGAGCTTTGGGACACAGGACAGACATTTCAGGTTCTTCTGCCAAAGAAAACTTCTGGAAATAGGGCTTTTAGGGACCCTCAAACCTGCTCCAATCCTGTCACCTTGTGCAAATTGAGAGGATGTTGCAATCAAAGGATGATTCGTGAGGCCAAACCTCCAGGCAAGGACCCTGAGCCATCCTTCTGCTGTGGTTGGGTTGGTGAAGGACCCAGCACAGCACCAGAACTGACCCATGTGCACCCATCTGGTCACACTCTACATGTGGGTTTATGAGAGAGAAGGCTTGACTTTGTACCTTGCCAGAGTCATTATGGGATGGGCTCCAGCGGGCATTGAACACCTCCGAATCCAGCCGTGCTGGGTGCCAGGAAAAACATCCCAAGTCCCTGATCAACCACCTCAGGGAAAAGTTAAAGCCATCACAAAAACCTTTGAACTGCTGACTTGAAAAGCTGCCTTTCCTTGGTTGGGGTTTTTTCGTGGTACCAGTGTGTCAACCTGTGAGAACAAAGAGCCACTCTGGCAGGAGATGCTGTTCTGATAGAGTCAATTGCTGCTTCCCCTTCCTGTTTTGTACGTGGAACACGAGGGCTGCAGCAGATGGGGCAGATAGGGCTGGCTTTGAGCTCTGCCTCCAGCATTTCACAAGTCCCATCACAGAGAAACCGCTCAGGGAATGTGCAGCATCCCTCTCAGATGGAACACTGTCAGGGAAAAACAGCCTGAAAATGTTTTCCCGTTCCTGATGGTTCATTTGTGAGGAGCTGGGAAATTCTATGAATGCTCTTGGTTTTGCAGAACTGATGGAAAATCTGTATTATGTCCAAATCTCTCCAAATTATGTTTTCATCCTAATAAGTTTTTTCCAGAATGGGACAGACATGAAGGTGCATTATTGGCCCTCAGGCTGGAACTGGGTGTGAGTGTCCTTGCAAGTCACCAGTGCCTTTAACCCTCCCAACTGGGGCTACTGGGAGCCTTTCTCACCCACAAAAGCAACATTTTAACTCTCTGATGTTCATCTTTTGACAGCAGAGTTTTCTCATCACAAAACCCACCAGAATTCTTTGTCATTGGAAGATGAGAAAACAAACTTCACCCCGGAAAACTCAACAGTACAAAAGCAAACATTCCTCATGGAGAAATTTTGCTTTAATCTTCTTCTGGAAAGTAAACTGAAAAGCCAGAAATAGCCTGTGCCAGTTGGCATTCTCTTTTTGGAAAGGCATTGGAATAAACAGCATGAAAATATGTGGATTTTTGGCATCAGTGTTATTTCCAGGGCTTGTAGCACTTGGAAATTCGTTCAAATCTAAACAGAGAGGCAAATTCATGTGAACTCATGAATCACAGAATAACCAAGGTTGGAAAAGAGCTCGAAGATCCCCAAGTGCAACTGTCGTTGGTGGCAGTTGGAGCCTGTATTTATTAACTGCGTCTTGTGATATGAAATCGCTGCTCGGGCTTTGAGGATGGCCAGAGAATTATCTGGGACACAGCACACATCCAGTATTTTCCACGGAATCCCAGAGATCATGTTCAGCATCTCGTGTTGGAATAAAACTGCAGCCCCTGCCAGAGGCTTTTCTCAGGAAAAATCCATCAGGATGCAGATCCTGCCTTTCACTAGAGCAGCTCCATGTTAGTTGCGGAGATACATCCATGTGGAAATCAGGTTTTCCTTAAAAGCTATTGAGAAGAAATGCCTGGTCAGCTAAACCTCCATAATTAATCTTTGATGATCAAACATATTTTGCCATGGGATGAACCTTTTAATTATTCCCATTTTATTTTATTTGCACCTTTGCTCTCTGTTCTCGTTCACAGTTTTACCCTGGGAAGTCTTGGGGAACACAAGGACAAGACCAACTTCCCAGAAGAAACCTCAGTTTTCAGTTGCCACACATTAACCACCAGGAGACCTGGAATCACGGAATGATTTGGGTTGGAAAAGACCCTGAAGATCATTTATCCAACTGTGATCCAGCACTGCCAAGCCAAGACCATGTGCCCAAGTGCCATTTTATTTCTTTTTAGGGTGATACCCCTGGATTTCTGGGCTGTATTTGGGTGGTAAAATGATCTGCAGCAGGGGGATGATTCTGTTACTGACTGACAGGGAAAGCCCCATGTCCATGTCCAAACTGAGATCACTCGGAGCAGCCTTGGAGCTCAGTCCTGGGCGTCTAATTCCCACGGGAATACAACAGGTATCAGACGGACCCTGCGTGAATGGGAAGAGAGATAAGATCTTGGAAGGATATCATTAAAAACCAGCCAAAGTAACATGGGAAAAGCCTCATCAAGCTCTTGGAGAAAGGAGAAGGCAGGGTGGAACCCGGAGCTGCACGCGCCCAGCTTCTTCAGCCAAGGGAAATGTCAGGGCAGCCAAGGCCAACCCAAAAATTCAGCTTTGGAGCAGAGTAAAGTGGAGCACACAGCAGCAACAACAACAACATTCTGGCTCCTCCACCAGCTCTTCAAGGGCAGGGTTTGCAATTGCAGCACGAGAGTCGGAGATGAGAACTGAGCCCTCCAGAATGACGGATCTGGAGCATCAGATATGCAAAGTGTTTGGTTAAAAACACCACAGGAAGGAGTATCAGAAGCTTCCTGTTCCTTTAGCATTCAAGTTCTCGTCTTGATGGTTTGGGTTTTTTTGTTTCCTTGTTGACTTGAAAGGAAAAATGCAAAGAGAAAGCCCCTGATGAGCGATGACTTAACCAGGCCCTTTGTGCAGAGCTGAGGGCAGATAAGGACACCCCATGCACCAGGAATTTGTGAAAAGATGTTCCTACAGCACCAGTGCCCACCTCCAGCCCTCCTGCAGCTCTGCTTCTACAGCAGATTGTGGCAGATATCACCAGAAATCTTCACGAAATCGAAGCTTTGGTTTTAATCGTTACAACCTCTCATTTCCTGAATGTCACTGATGGATCTGCCTGAAAACAATTCACATTTTCCATCAGATCGAGGAGTTGTGTGGTCTGTACCACCCTACGCCACCACACTGAGCTGCTTTTGCTCCCATCTTTTGCTCCAAAACTTCTGTCCCATCCTTTCTGCTTGGATTCCATGACCTGTGCTCTCAGGCTAGGCCAGCTATCAGCTCCTGATCCGCCCAAAAACGCTTCCTCTGGGCTTTGAATCATCCCTCAGTTATGTAACTGCCTGCTCTTATCTCCTGTGCCAAGAATGGCTGTTTGGGGTTTTTTTAATGCTCAATGGAGAAAGTTTTTACTCTTTTTCTGCCACGATTCCACTGCTCTGTGCAGCCCAGGCCCATAAAATGCCAGGAGTAGGCTTTAGGATGGAATATTCACCTGGGTTGGGAAAGGACAAGGTGTCCAAACTGGGACACAAGGGGAGCAGCCAAGGCAGCCAGTGGGAAAGCGTTCTTCCTAAGAAAATCTATATTTAAAATTATATCACACCAAAGATCATCTCCCTTGAGATCAGTGACGTCCCAAATGATGCTCGAGGAGGTGGTGGAGGCTGGGGACGATCCCAGCCCGGGCTGGTGTCCATGGTGTCCCTGCTGGGGACAGTCAGGACTGGGATCAACATTTCATGGAGTGATTCATGAGTGTCGCTCTCCAGTTCAATCCAGCAGCAATTAAAAGCATAGCTTAATATTAGGAACTGGAATATTTATATATAAATACAATAACTTAAAGGTTTATGGCCGTGTTGAGGCTGAGTTCAGGCAATTTCAAGGCCAAAGAGAAGGTGGCTCTTCCCATCCATCTGGAGATCCCACAAAGCACAAAAATACTGCCAGCAAAGAACAACTCTGATAGGGGGCATGATAAATAACTCACCCTGATATCAGTGGAGCTTTTACAAAACTGGGACACGATTCTGGTGGAATGAATGACTTTTTAGCCCTTTCCAATGGATTTCCAAGTGCTGAGAAGCAGGCAGCTAAAGGATTCCTGTAATCATCACCTGGTACAGCCTGGAGTTCATCACCCATTGCCAAAAAACACCTGAAACCCCTCTTTGTGCTCATCATTTTGTGAGTTACAGAGGTGCAGCTCACTCCAGTCAGTGCCGCTGGTGGATTCGGGTCTTTCCCCAACTTTCTTGGAGCTCCCTGAAATAGTGTTTATGAGATTTTGTTTCCATTTGGCCACACTCTGAGGACCCACAGACATAAATCACCCCAGCACAGCTCCCAGTCTGTTTAGTCTGTGTCTTGTCTGTGCATCAAAACCCCCGCTGGCTTTGTAAGGTCAGGCTCAGGAGTGACCTACGACTGACCCCAACTCCTGCCCCTTCTCGGGGAAATTCAGATTTCTGTGCAAACTCTCTGCAGTCTTGGAGATTTCTGGCTGCCTCCTGCTCCCTGCAGACCGTACATCATCAAAATTGGCCTTTTTTGGCCATCTGAGGCCCTCTGAGTCACATCAGCCCTGCTTCTGTTGAGCTTCCAGGCTGACAACTGATTTCTGCCTTGTCTTGTAATGAATCCAGCCACATTCAAGTCTCTCCATTGCTTCAGAAATCAAATTTCAGCCTCTCATCTCTGCCTTCAAATACTAGAACAGAATTATAAAAGCATCAGGCAGATGTTTTCCCGGCTCCCAACCTTTCCCTGCAGGAACCACAAGCCATTAGTTCAGCTGAAGGCTTGCCTTGCCTTGTAGATGCTGAAAAGCTTTAGCAGAGAAATTTTGCAGCTTTCTGCAGCATTCAGTGAGAGCTCTGCATTTCTCATGAAAGCGATGAAAAACACTGCTAGGGGTTTTTGTAAACGAATTCTTTATCTTTGCACCCGGGGTCTGTTGGGCAGTGTTGTTATGGTACACTGGAGAAATATTTTCAAATGGGAGTTGTACAGCCTCCGCCAATCATTCCAGGGGGTGGCTGGTCAAAGAACCAATGACCTCCCGCCACCTTTGGGAACCAAGTTAT
This sequence comes from Struthidea cinerea, assembly GCA_013397865.1. NCBI lineage: Eukaryota > Metazoa > Chordata > Aves > Passeriformes > Corcoracidae > Struthidea > Struthidea cinerea. The sequence goes on from VZTI01002729.1 coordinate 77,018, forward strand.
ATAAATAGATTTTTAATAAATTAAATAACGCCATTTTCTCCTGATCTCGGATTGTGTCGTTCCTCGCCGTTCACGGTACAGCAGCGACATTGCCTCGTTGTTTATTTAGTTGTGCTTTATTCCCCTTATTCTTTCCCTGCTGTGTTCTCCTTCTGATTTTTCCCACAATGCTTTTTCCTGTGGCGCAGCAGGACTCCATGGAAAGGGAGCATCAGTATTTAGCTTTTATTTTTGTTTTCCAGACAGGTTTGGGAAGGAGTAGCTGGTCCAGCGAATCCATCGGGCTGTGTCAGCACGAGCACCTGGCTCGTCCCTGCCATGGATCTGCTCCCAGAACTTCTGGCTCTCCACAGCCACTGCCAGGAGCAGTGGGTGGCTCACAGGCCCTATTTTCCACATCCCACTGCTCTCTTCCAAAGACAGGGAAGAACAAACCCCAAGAAACTACAGAAAGCTGGGAATCCTTCAGCCTTCCCTGGGCAGGTTGTGGTGGTGACCACTGGCGCTCTCCTGGGTTTGTGGGGACACTGGTGACACCACCTGCAGCTTCAGCGGGCAGGGAAAGGCAGTTTCTTCCAAAAAACCCTCTTGAGGCCCTAAAAAACCCCACCAAACCTGTGGGAATGCCCCATCGAACAGATGTGGTTCTCCCCCTGCCCCCAGATCTCTTATCGGCTTCAGCAGAGTTTGTGACCTGCCAAGTGATAAGGCCCGGAAATCCTGATACCAACTTGCTCTGAAGACCAGAATTTCTTCGAGCAGAAACCAACACTTTCCTCTATTTCCCCCCATTCCCCTGGACCACAGGAACTACAGATGACCCAGCTCTTTTCCACTCCCACCAATGCCTTGTCTGGTCTACCTTGGCTCAAGCAATTTGCCCAAAACTCTGTCTTTGCCATAAAAACTCCATCTTTGCCATAAAACCCCCAAACCCTAATAGGTCTTTGCCATAAAAAACCGGAAACCCTAACTGGCCTTTGCAGGGAATGGAGGATTTTCATGAGGCTGTGTTTCCAACAGGATTTTCCCAGGATGGCAGCTCAGATCTCCCGAAGTTTGGCAGCAGCACACTTGGGTCACTCTCTTATTTAACTGATTTTCTGTGGAAGTTTATTTTTATCTGTCTGTGTGGTCCCACTAGGAAACATTTTCCTAATGCCTGTCATCTGTCCAAAGTAAACACATTCACTAATACAGGAATTGCATGGAATAGCACAGAATTTGTTTCCTCTTTTATTCTCTCAGGCAACAATAACACCCGAAGTAGCTCCTAAGTTGTTTGTTAAAGAAATAATAAATTTTTCTTTCTGACAACTTCCTCAACTTTCCCGCCAGCTGAAGGTAACCAGTGTTCATCCAGGAGAGATTTCTGGGACACACTGCAGGCAGGACCAGGAATTAATTCCTCATGCACTTGTTTCAGCTCCCTGTGGAGGAAGGGCTGCTTTGTGTGATGATCCGGATGGAGATGGATCATGGCACTGGAGCTGTCCCTGGTGGTTTGGGATTCCCAGCTGGGCTCTGAGGGAGATCCCTGCTCAGCCCAGGCTTCACCTGCTCCAATCCTGCCACCCTCCAGCCATTCCTTCACTGTCCTTTTCCAATCCCAAAAGCTCCTTTGACCTTTTCCAATGACTTTGCATTTACCCCCCACCACTGCAACGAGTGTCTGCTCTGCTCTCACTTTACAACACGGTGTAAAGGTTGGAGAAACCCTACTCCAGGTAAATCTGCATTAGATGAGCCGTGGGATGACATCACTTCTGCTTCAGCCTCCCTGGGCTGGTACCTCCTTGTGGGAGCAGCCCTGGCACCGTGTCCTGGATTAATCCCAGCCCCACAGGTCTCTGGCTCCCCCCTGGTGGGATGGGGGAGAGCACTGGAATGGAAAAAGTGACAAAAGCTGTGGTTGAGGAAGACCCTGTATGGAAATGATTTCCTGCTGTTGCTCCGTGATGGGAATGGAGAAGGTCCAGCCACGATGGGGTGAGCGTGTGCTGATGTGAGGGTGGGGAAAGAGGGCGAGTTCCGCAGAAAACGGAGGAAATCTGTGTCTTCCAGGGAAAGAGGACCATCATCCCTGGAGATGAGCTGAGCAGAGGAATGTTGTGACTCAAACGGAAGCGCAAAGTTTAACTGGAACCAGACTGTTGCTGTGAGCGGCACTGACGGCAAGGAATGGCATGACTAAGTTCAGAAGGGAAGCCGTTCTGAATCTTTATTAATTAATTAATTCATCTTTTATAACAGGGTTCGCAAAGGGTGTGTTGAATGGCATAAGACAATTGGGTGCTCGGCCATCCACCCCTTGAGGGGATTGGTCAAGCTCTAAGACGCTTATTCCAAAATATCAGAAGGCCAGAACCACAACAATCCTGCACAACAAACCCAGGTGCGAGATAAAGAGTTCGTTTACAAAAACCCATAGCAGTGTTTTCATAGCTTCTGTGAGAACCACAAAGTTCTCACAGAACGCTGCAGAAAGCTGAAAGATTTCTCTACCAAAGCTTTTCAGCATCCACACCAGACGGATCCGAGCAGGAGCATTCGGACACCAGTGAGAGACTGAGGGGAAGCCACGACAGGAGCAGAATAAACCCCACAAAGGTCTGCCCGTGGCACAGCACAGGGAGAAACCCAGGAGCTCCCTCCCAGCAAGGAGGGGTTGGAGCAGGCAGGGGCAGAGCTCTGCAGGATGAGAGCCCCGAGGCGCTGAGCGGGGCACTCCCCACACCATTCCTTAGAAGAGCTGTCAGCTGAGAACTCCCAAACTTGTTCAAGGTATTCCCCAAATTTCAGCTAAGGGCAGCAGTGGGGAATTTCCACCTCAGCTCCTGGCTGAAGGCCGTGTCCCAAAGTGCTGTTCCACGATTGTTTCCACACTGGAAGTGTGAATTAGTGAAGGAGGAAGCCAGAACACGCCGAGATTTGCATTAAACTTCTTGTACCGAGTTCTTCCCCTCAGTTTTATGAATCACCACCAGTTCTTTATGCATTTTTTCTGTAATCTTGATCCATTCTACACCTTAACAAAAAGGATTGTGCCATCAGCCTTGTCCCTGTCTCCCTCTAAGGAAATCTTTCCTGCCAGCTCTGCAAAAGGGGCTGATGAAATCCCGTTTTTATGGCTGAAATTACTGTCCACAAGGAATAAACATTCCATTAGTAATGCTTTATCCCTCATTTGCTCTCGTTAAAGGGTAATTTCCTTTTCTACCCTGAAAATGTAGAATAATGGCAATAAAACAAGCAGGATGCTGATTTCCTCTGCTGATGAGCTCTTCGGGAAGGTGAAGAGAGGAAACTCATGTTCTTGAGAGAGGGGCAGGGTACACCCCAGTCACACATCCACACCTGAGCCAGCAGGGACGGGGCTGACCCTGCCAATTCCTGCTTCTGCAGCATGCAGGATCTGCTGTTTTCCCGTCAGGAAGGGCATGGAGAAGGTCAGCTCAGCACTTCTGGGCAGCCTCCTGCTGCTTTGCTGCCAGTGGAGCTCTGGCTGTGGCTGTGGCTCGGTGGCAGTGGGAGCTGTGACAGGTCACTCCTGCCCTCCAGACTCTGCCCTTTGTCACCCAACCCCTCCTCATAGCTGCAAATACTTGACCGGCATCTCCTTCTCCCTTTTCCAGCCAGAAGAGACAATCATTCGGCCGGGTTTGACTTTGAAAAGGAGCTTCTTGAACTCTGAGAGGCGAGGGAGAGGAGGAATTGTGGAGTTGTGGAGAACTTCAGAGAGGAATCACAAAAAGTGCTGAAGAAATGCATGTTGTCTGAGGATAATAAAGATGGGAAACGATGTCAAGTCAGATGTCCAGGCAGGAGATCCTTCGTGAGGGGAAAACCAGGACACCCTGGGTGAAGATCTGACAAGAACTGTTCTGGTTTCTCAAATGACCCAAGAGAAAATAAAACCAAGGTAAAGCGTGAGAAGAGCAGCCCAGACTGTCAGTAGCAGAGCCGTCAATCAGCCCAGGGATCGGGATGGCAGCTGGCACCTTCAGGAGCAGATAACTGGATAACCCCCAAGGAACAGGAACCAGGACCTGGTTGGTAGGACCAAACTGCAGAGTTATTTGCAAAGAAAATTGTCCTCCCTCAATAGCCTTTTAATCTTTTAAGCATGTTAAAAAAACTTCCTAAAAATACAAGATATTCAGATGATGTCATTTCCCTGGGCCCAGAGCAGCTGTGGCTGCCCCTGGATCCCTGGAAGTGTCCAAGGCCAGGCTGGACAGGGCTTGGAGCACCCTGGGGTAGTGGAAGGTGTCCCTGCCTGTGGTTGGGATGAGATGAGCTTTAAAATCCCTTCCAACCCAAACCAGTCTGTGATTCCGTTATCCATATGAGATGGCACGGGAAGAGTGCTGGAAACCCTCATGGATCAAAAGTGAAGTGCTTCAAGCAGAAGAAAACTGAAATTTTCTTACATATTGCTGAATTCTAATTCAATTCAATTGCTGAGGGGGAAAAAAAGGAAGATAAATTCCTGAGCTGTAAAGGGCACTGGAATCACTGTGGGGAGCTGGGCACAGCCTTCAAACAAAGGTGTAGCACAAAATAAACAGCTTATGGAAAAACACTGGGAGCCAGCTCCCAGCAAAGAGAAATTAATTGGGAAAGCTGCGTTTGTTCTGTTTGTGGAGGCACCGGGGGCTTCGAAGAGGAGCCACCAGCCATGGGGAGGTAAAGATGAACAGATTAAATGAGAGAGCTGATTAAAGATTCCAGCACCTTCCCCGTGGCCGGGGAAACTGGGCACAGCCGAGGTCAGATCGCCTATCTCAGCCTCCCAGCTCCCCCAAAACAGGAGTTTCCTGATGTTTTCACAGAGTGGGTGGCACAGGGGAAGCTCTCACCAAAAGGGTGGTGCCCTGGGAGATGGAGGGTTCATCTTATCTGTCCCCAAGTCATTGTGAAATTTTGAGCTGCTGAGAAAAGTGTGGAGAGTTTGCAGAATTTGTGCTCTTGCAGCTGCTGGTTCTGTGGTATCATCGTGGCAGGCAAGAAAAATAAGCAAATACAACAGAAGTTGTGAAATAGAACGGGAGTTGTAAAAGATAATAGAAGTTGTGAGGTATAGCAGAACTTTTAAAGCACAAAAGTGCTCTGGAGAGTCCCTGGCAAAACCCACTCCTTAAAATCAGATACAAAAATGAATATTTACACATTAAATCCAAGCACAAATTAAACGAATAGCCACCCAGCCCAATCCCTATTTCCAAGGGCTTTCTCTGGCTTTGGCAGATGCTCCCCAAGTGTCTCCAGGTGGGGAGGAGAGCACCGGGCTGCCTTCCCTGCACCATCCTCAGGTGGGCACGGCAGCGCCAGAGCTCCGCAGCACCTGGAATTTCAGCTGCTTCATCCTGCCGCAGCTCTGCATGGCTTCGGGAAGCGCGGAGGGGAATGGCAGGGCTGGTGGGGGACAGGCAGCGAACCCTCCTGGCTGATCAGAAACCGAGGCAGCCTCACTGCCTCTCATTCCCTGTTTCCCTGTCCTGGCTGCAGGCATGGGATGGGCACCGGCACGCCTGGAGCTGCGCTCGGCGTTCCCGTGGCTGGGGATGTATCGGTTTGCTGCTCCCCACGGCGGCTGTGGATGCTCCTCTGCTCCTCACCGATGCCTCGTGAGGAAACTTCCCAAACCAGGGAAGAACTTGGCTCCAGCCCCACGTCCCGCCCGGAGAACAACGAGGAGCGGGAGTGCAGCGTCAGCAGCGCCAAACCTGGGTACCCCGGCAACGCCAACACAAACACCGCCGGGATAGCCCAGTCCGGCCGTGCCAGGGACATCCTTTCTGTGCTCACAGGGTTTTTCTCATGGATAACCTGTGCTGGCTCACGTGGCGCCCAGACAAGCCCGGGATCGCCCCCTGTAATCTGCTCCAGCTCCAGCCTGTGTCTGAGGAAGTGTCTGGGACTCCTTTTCCACGCAGGCCATCAGTTTTTCCAGACAGCTGAAAGTTAATGGGTGCCATGATTCAAGTGAGTAATCCTTGTGAAACCAGCTCTGGAGGAAGTTGCCCAGCAAAACAAATCCCGTGGCCCCAGCTCTGACGTGGAGCCGAACACGGGGTGCTCTGTATAAAAACCAGGAATCCATCCAAGGGAAACAGCACATTTCAGCTCTGCTGAGACATCACACAGAGTGCGGGGATGCAGAAAACTATCCCTGGCTGCTTCTTCCAGCAAATGTAAGTAGTTTTCCTTTTCAACTAAGGAATAGCACTTCATTAGTCGGGATATTCAGTGCTAATCTGCCTTTCTAATTTGTTCTCCTCTTCTTGTATTCTTTGACACCATTCCAGGAGGAATTTTGAAAGGAATTACTTGTTTAAGAGCAGGAGGTATTTTGGGGTACCCCTCAGACTACAACAGTGTACTGATGCCAAATGAGGAGTTATTATTAACTGGAATTTGGGAAGTGTGTCAGGAGAGATTTCTGTGGAGATAAAAAAATCATGCACTGGAAACGCCAAGTGTTGGTTCAGGAAACCTTCTGTGAGCTTGAACTGAGATTTCATCTGACCAAAAACTGTCCAAGTATCCCTGTCTGTGTGCAGGAATCCTCCTGTGAGTGACCTGAACCCCAGGCCACAAGAGCTGCTTTGAAAACTGTAAATAAAGGGGTGAAGCTCAGGTTTTCTCCTTTGCTGAGTGTGGCCATTCTGGAAACATTCAGGAAACAGCTCCCCACTCCTGTTCCCATCCCAGGTGCGATCCCACCTGCCCAGGTGCAGGCAGAGGGAGGGGTTTGCTCTCTCCTCACCAAATCTCTTTGTGGGCTGGTGGGATTTCGCACTGGAGGAAGCTGTGGATGGGGATCCTGGCAGCGGGAGCTCAGGTGAGCCACACAGGAGGAGCCTGTGGCTTCAGCCCCTGCCTGTGCTCTCTTCATGCACCTGCTCTTCACCCCAAATTACCTTTCTCTTACCTGTGCAGAGGCTCTGTCTGACCAGTGCCGTGCCCAGGGTGCTCTCTGGCACTGATTTGGCTGCAGGAGCAGCGACTGTGCCCTTACAGCATCCTCGTGGGGTGGGCAGCACTCCCGGCCTCCTCCTGCCACAGCCCAGCCCGTGTCCCCATGGAGGGTGTGCACTGGCAGTGCCAAAACTCTGCCAGGGGCCTCTGGAGCTCTCCATGAAGGGAGCTCCAGCACGTGGGAACATGTCCCAGCTCTGCTTCATTCACAGGAGCAGGTGTAGCCAAACGGCCCTTGGAGCGAGTGTCCGGAACCGGGATATCTCTTGCCCATCACGTGCAAGTGCCTGTGTGGTGACCTACGGGGCTGTTCCTGATCCCTGCCCCTCGGCCGGGCTGTCACCTGTTTTCTCACACTGTGCCCAGATTCCTTTGGAGGCACGAGGACAATCCCTGTCTGGCTGGCCAGGATACCCATGGAGATAAACATCTCAATCCCCTGAGGGCAAGGAGGAAATCAAACCTTGCTCTGCTGCATTCTGGATGCCAGTTTTAACCCCTAAATTATAGTGTGGAAGAGGTGGAGGGAGCAGAAGGGAGCCCTGACAGCGATCCTGCCTCGAGGGGCGGCCGTGGAATGAAGAGATGGACACCTCTGACAGGTCCCACAGAAAGTGGGAAGGATCTTCCAGCTAGAAGCTCCAGTTCCTTTCCAAAGGACACTGTGGTGGTCAGAAAAATGCTGGCAGCACCATGGAAAATCCTGAAGTTTCAAGAAGAGAGGATGGGAGAAACATTTTGAGCTCCTCAGGGTCCACCCCAGGCACTTCCTCTGGCTGCTCCTGATTCCTAATGCTCCTCCTTGGACTCATCACCAAACCGTGGGGTAAGGTAGGACACAAAGTCCGGAAGCTCTGAGTTCAAATGCTCCCCATGGGCAAGATCAGGTGTAAATCCAGCCCTTGGATGGTGGTCTTAAAGCAAGCAAAGCTCTTTATCAAGGCATATAATTTATCTCCTCCAAAATATAATTAATGAAAATAGACACAGAAATAGGTTGCAAGGAAAAAAATAATGACAGGAAATTCTTAATGTACCTTTCAAAGGAGTAACTTGCTTGAAGGTAACACGAGAAATCAGGATTCAGCTGTACTTGTCACGGCTTGGTTCTCCTCCACTTGGAGCTGGGGACTTGCATGAGTTCCACACTGTGGTTTCAGGGTTTGTTCCATTAGATTGGAATTTCTTTGGTGCTCTGTATCAAAACAAAGGGTCAGACCAATCATGGAGTCATTAAGGCTGGAGAAGACCTCTAAGATCGTTTGCTTTTGCCACAAAATGCAGAATAATTTTTCCACTTAATCACTGTGGGAAGTGAGGGTAGGGTGAGATGACTCAGCTGAAATACCGGGAGAGATCTTTTCCAACTTCCTCCCCAAAGAATTCCATCAGCAATTTGGATCAGACACTTCAAAGACAAAGGAGAACAGGCACATGTGACTCTCAGATGAGTCAACCTGGTACCAGCCAAGTCTCTACAAGCAATGGGAACCCCAGTCTCAAAAATCTGGCTCCATACCTTTCATGGGAATCATGCAGGATTATCATTTCCCCATCATCCCAGCAAAATTAAACCCAGGTGATGATTTAAGCAAACACCCAGACCTGCAGGGTAATGCGCTGGAAAAGCTCTGTAACAGCAGCTCCAAGGTGCTGACTTTGGGAATTCTGGGAATTTACGTAAGGAGGTAATTGCTCAATAGGAGAGAAATGGAATTGTTACACTCGGCTCAATCTCTGAGGCTCAGCCTCCTTGTAACTTCTTCAGTGACACCTTTTTTGAGCTGTTGGCCTCAAAACTGTTTGCACACCTCAGTCAAGGCCTAAATTCTGCTGGGTTCCTTCTTGCCGTTCACAGAAACCACAAAACGTGAGATCTCTGCAGAGCCCCACCTGACACATCATTCCTCAAATTCCTGAGAACGAGCCTTCCCGTGGTTTCCCATCCAGCTTAACCGTAGTTTCACCTAGGCCACATTTCTTACCTTGCTCCTCCCTAAAAATGCCTCGTGAAACAATATTGAAACTCTTCAGAAAATCCAAGCTACGTGACACCGGCTGGGTCCCACCAGGACTGATCACCCTGCTGCAGGAGGAAGCTGGGCTCAATCAATTTGCTTCATCTGTGAGAAACCCACGTTGTTCTTCCTTATCTCCTCTCTCCCATTTAGATAACCATTTCCTTGTTTATTTGTTAGAACTGAATTTGTAGATGATTTACGTATTTTCTAGGAACTGCAGCTTATAATTTTCTGGCTCCTCCCTTTCAGGGACAGGGGTAACTCACACCCTTCAGTGCAATATTACACAAATTGTGCTGCTACCTAAAAATACCCAGGCACTTTACAAACCTCATTCCTGTTTAAGATACGAGTGTGTAAATACAAGCTCAGATCCTGAGCTGGCATCATCTCCAAGCAGTTCTTGACACCGGAATGTGCCTGTACAAGTGCAGGTCCATCATAATTTGCCTGGAATCCATCCTGCTAATTTTACATTTAATCACCGGTGGTTTTTTTATATGTATTCCAGGTATTCTTCCCTAACTGGCATTTCAATGGAGAGAGACCACATGAAAGATCTCAGAAGGTACCTGGCACTGAAATACATCCAGTACCTCGTCCTGTCTTCCTCCAACACTGTCAGCACCCTCCTGGGGCTGCTGGGCAGCGCATACACCATGATCCTCCTGCAGTCTGCCAAGGTCTCCTCCAAGTCCACTGCGGTCCTCATTTCCAGCCTGGCCCAGGCAGACATCCTGGTTTTCCTTAGCCTTGTTTCTGACGTGGTTTTGGGCAGTTTTGGTGCCGATGTCTCTCCCGCAGCCTCGTCCCTGGCGCGGATCCTCCTCACGGCCAACGCACACGTGAGCTGCATCCTGCTCAGCTGCGTGGCCTTCGAGGCCTATCTGATCACCTTCCTGCCCTCGGAGTCACGGCCCCTACGGACAGTCAGGAATGCCAGGCTGATATCCAGGGTGATCTGGACGCTGGTGGCCGCAGAGTGTGCCCTGTTCCTCATGGATGACCACCTGAGGGCCAGCGGCGCCTCCGCTCCCTCCTGTGGCCCTTTGGGGCTCCTGTTCCAGCTCTCCAGCATGGTCGCGGCCCTGCTCAGGTCCCTCAGCTACATCCTGGGAATTCTGCTAAGGATTATCAACGTGTACATCTACTACAAGATATTTTTCAGCATGTCTCCCAGGTCTAGACTCAAATCCAAGTAGGGCATGTTCCCTCTGGGAATGCCAGAACAACACAAGACTCTTCAATGCAATTCCAAACCATTTGGAAATTGCTCAATAACCAGGACCAAGGCTCACCAGGGAGTTTAAACCTTCCTGTTTCCTGGTGCTGTTCAGTTGAGAAGAGTTTGGGGCTGAGGAGCCCCTTGGCATCGAGACACCACAGCTGCTGTGTCTTTATTTAGACTTTATTCACTGTACAGGTGAGGCAAAAGACATTTCGAGGTTGTATATCAACCCCACTATTTTTTATACAAAAAGGCTGCTTAAAGGCTTCCTCAGGGATCTGTTGAGCCAAGAGTTGTGTAGCTGTTTACTAAAGCCAGGATCTATGTCCTAAAATATTCCTAACTCAGGTGGCTCCCAGGCTCAGCGGGTGGGATGGAGAGACAAGGTGAGCACCAAGATGCCTAAGGTGGGCTCGTGGTATCAGCCCCACCTGGGCAACCCCTGGGACAGAGCGGGGCTGAGCTGCCACACCTTAGAACATTCCCGGAGCTGTTCTTGGGAGGTTGTCACAGCAAAGCAGGAAACAGCTTCTCTCGCATCCTTCTTCAGGAATAAAGAGGTGGAAAGCTGGAATGCAGCTGTTTGCTGCAGCCCTTCGAGGTGGAAAGAGAGTTTGAGAACCCCCCTGCGTGGAGGGTTCCATGTGCTGCATCCAGAGGCATCTCCAGTGATTCCATGGCCATGGGTTTAGAGGCAGGGAGGGATTTGCTGCGATTAGCAGAGCTGTCCCACCTCCCCTGGCAGTGGTGTGGAAGATCACGGCCACAGATGTCCCTCTGACCACACCGGGGCTTGGATGGATGTGTGAGAGCTGTTCCCAGCTGGTGATTCCTGGGATTTCCTCAACACTCTGGAATTTTGTCAGCAAAGCACAAAGTGCTTCAGATACCTCTGACACTGCCCAACGCACACGTGGCCATGGGCACTTCCAAATCCTCCTGACTTCACGTGGGAGACACCCCCCAGCTCCAGGTACAGACTGTGATGAGGAGAGACTGAACTTCTGCCAGATCATTCTGCCACCCCCAGATCTTTCTGCCACCCCCAGATCTTTCTGCCATTCCCAGGTCATTCTGCCACCCCCAAATCCTTGTGCCATCCCCAGCTCATGGCTGTGGCACCAGCAGTGAGTGCTGAGTGCTGACTTTGCCTCTCAGGAGACTCCAAAGGAAGCTCTGCCAAGGGCTGGGGATCGGTAAAAGCAGAGCAGAAATGTAATTAAGTCAATTAAACCCTTGGATGAACATTCCCAAACAAAGCTGATCCCGTCAGCAGGAAGGATGTCCTAATAACTTGATGCACTGTGATAACCTGTTCTTGCTCCTGAAGCCTGAAGTGAGACACTCCCAGGAGAGATGAAATGTTACTTGAAGTGCTGTAATTAATAAAAATCTATTTTGTTAAAGCCTGGGCATTATTTATGTATTTTTGCTGAGGTTCTGCTAGAGAGATCTAGAGGAGATGATGATTTTGTTACAGCCCCCGTTGGCAAGGTTTTTACGGTGAACATTTAGACCACATTTGACTCCTTGGTTGGCAAAGAGGGACAGAGAGAACCCAGTGACACCGGGGGATGTCCTATCTCCTGTCCTATCTCAGCAAATTCACGGTTTTGCTGTGGTGCAGTTCCTGGCAGCTGGTCCCCATCAGCCCCACTTCTGTTCACCTTTGCAGACGGAGAGGAAACAAAACCCTGCACAGGATGATCAAACCGATAAACGGAGGAGTTCCCCCTGTCAGCAGCCAGCCACCAGAGAAGACCCAGGGGCTGCTGGTGGTTTCGCTGTGCTGCTCATGGGTGCTGTGGGGGGAAGCCCTTCCTGCTGTCCTCCAGGGCCAAGAGCTGCTCTGTGCACACCCAGCAGTGAGGGGAGGAAGTGATTTCCCAGGAGAATGAGCAGCCCTTGGCTTTTCCCTGGGCTGGTGCCACCTCTGCGCATGGAACAGCTTGGGTTGGACTCGGTGATCTGGGAAATCCCTTCAACCTTGATGATTCTCTGATGACCCAATGTCCCTCTGGCGAGCAGCTGGGGTTTGTGGCAGTGGTCAGGCTGAAAGGGAAGGAGATGCTCCTCCAGGAAATTCTGGGTCAGAACACCAGGCTTGGAGAGATTTGCACATCTGGGACACCCAAAGCACTTTGCAGTCAAGGACAGACCCTCCATTCCCTTTGTTCACATCCTCATCAGAAGTTTCCAAATCCTTGAAATAAAGAGGGCTTCTCTACAGCTCAACTAAAACGCACGAGCTGTTTTTATTTTCCACTTGGATACAATTCCCTGAGTGGTTTTGGCTGGTCCCTGGTGCTTGATGTAGCTGTGGCTGGGAAGTCAGCTCATTCTCTGAAAAAGAGTTCAGAATCTGCCTTTGCCAAGAGCTTGGAATCACAAAATCATGGAGTGGTTTGTGTGGGAAAGGATCCTTAAAGTTCATCAAACCCACCCCCTGCCATGGGCAGAGACACCTTCCACTATTCCAGGTTGCTCCAAGCCCCGTCCAACCTTGGATGGCCTTGGACACTTCCAGGGATGAGGGAGCCACAGCTTCTCTGGACACCCTGTGTTTACCTTGGAGCTATTTCCTGCACCAAACCCCCCAATCCCTCCTCTCCAGGACCACAAAAGCCTTTTCTGGGGTGCAGGGAGAGGCACTCATCCCTGTGCAACAGGGAATTCCAATGGAAGCACGGATGGGCAGGACACAGCTGGCATGGGGCAGCTGCAGGAAGGCATTTCCCTCTCACAAGAGGCTCTCCCAGGACATTTGTGTGAGCTGGATTTGTGTAAACTTTGCCTCTTGGAAGAAAAGTGGTTTAGATTTCACTGCTTGTAAGTGAGCGTCAGCCAGGACTTGCATCACTGCAGCAGCATCACATGAGCAGAAAGGTGAAATGAAAGGATTTTCGGAACAGACACGTAATGGTGCCCATGGAAGGGGAATTCCCGTGTCATAGGAATGACCAAAATCCTTAAATTATACGGCTGAGGTTACACAGCATGTTTACCTTACTTAATGATTAAGGCAAGAAGGGACCTTTTCTCCTACTTTTGCTGGGAAGCCTCTTTCAAAGGAAGTTTGATAATAATCCAGAGAGAAGGAAAGGTCGGGACAGGAAGGTGTTTTTCTACAACTGAGTCGTTTTTAGAGATGAGTTTTCTGAAGCACCGATGATCCAAACGCTTGGATTTAGACCTCACACAACTCACAGAGCACATTGAACTGAGGAGATGGGTTTGCTCCCTGCAGTAAATGACAGTGTTAGAAGACATTGAATGCTTTTGGGAAATGTTGCTCTTTTGAGATCAAAATTCCGGAAAATTAGGGGCAGTTTGGTTTCTTCTAACAGATGCCGGCTCCATTTTCTAGACTTCACAGCTGTTTCTCCAAATGCCATTTAACCTCCGGGGCTGTTTAATAACGAAACCAAGCGCTCTCGGGAGTGCAAGAAGGTGTTTGGCCCCGGGCTGGGAGCAGTGAGCGGCCCCGGCCACCCCAAGGACACGCCGCGTCTGACACGTCCCGTCTGGGGGGTTCTGGCTTTGGTTCCTGTTCGCTGCATCATTCCTGGCATCGCTCCTGGCCGGGGATCGCCGCTCTCGCTTGCACATCGTGCCCTCTGCTGGGAGAGAGATTGTCGCTGTTACGTCCGAGACGCAGAAAGAAAACGACACAGAGTCCAGGCTCATGAACAAGTGGAAGTGCTTTAAGAATTTTCTGACTACTTTTATAGGATGGATCACAAAAGTGTGTTGAGTGGCAATAGGTAATTGGTTCCTCGGCCATCCACCCCTTGAGAGGATTGGCCAAGTCCTAAGATACCTATTCCAAAATATTTTCAAAGTCAAAGCCATAACAATCTTGCAAAACGGCCTGCAGGTGCAAGAAGTTTATAAAACTGTGACCTTCTTTAAGATAGTTTACATGGGAAAGACAGTCTGCTCACAGAATATTGAGAAAAGGCTGAAGAATTTCTCCACTTCTAACTTTTTAGCACCTACAAGAGATGGAGAAAACCAGCCCTAAAGAAAATTCTGCTTTGCTCTGGCACCTGCCGGAGACTTTGGACAAAGGCAGGCAGGCACAGGACAGGGGGAAAGCTTAGGAAGGCAGGGTTAGATGGGGTATTGGGAAGGAATTCTCCCCTGTGAGGGTGGGGAGGCCCTGGCACAGGGTGCCCAGAGCAGCTGTGGCTGCCCCTGGATCCCTGGAAGTGTCCAAGGCCAGGCTGGACGGGGCTTGGAGCAGCCTGGGACAGTGGGAGGTGTCCCTGCCCGTGGCAGGGGTGGGACTGGACGGGCTTTAAGCTCCCTTCCCAAGGGATCAATCTGTGACCCTACGATGTGGCACAGGAGGCAGCAGGTCACAGCCAGCTCCACCTTTCAGTGGCCACACGATTCCCCTTTATTCAGACCTGGTTTTGGGACCACTCCCTTGCACGGTGCAGCTGTGCCAAATCCATCCCCCAGGGGCTGTTTGCCCACTCCTTCACCCCAGGACGGTTTGAGCCAGGACAAGCCATTGCCACATGGAGTCAACCAGAGCCCTGCCCTGCCCTGCACCCCTCTGGCCCTGGCTCTGGCCCCGCTGGAGGCATCCTGGATGGATATCTTACAGCATAATTGGGGAAAACGGGATTGTGGGTGCAGGGGTGGCTCCGGAGGCTGTTGCTGGAGAGCTGAGCCTTGTGTTCAGGCACACACGGCTGTGAGGATGTGACACGGATGGACAAGGACTGTCACTGGGGGTGACACACCGAACATTTTGATTCCATCCTTTCCCTCACGCTGACCCCCATGTTTTCCTGAAACTAGGCTGGACAGGCATCCAAACCAGAAGCATCTGCTCCTCCTTTTGGCGTCAGCAGTGTAAATAAATTGCATTTGTGATGTTTGGATTCCATAAATCTATTGCTCTTGGCTTTTCCCTGAGCGTGCTGAGGAGCAGAGGGACAGAGTCCCAGGCTCTGATCTGTCTCCAGGCACACGGAAGTTTGTTTACAGAGCCGGGTGACCATGGGGAAGTGTGGGATCCTGCCTGTCCCTCACAGGAACTGTCATTTCCCCCAGCCCTTTGCAGAAGCAGCTCCTGGAACAGCAGCTGGAGCTCCCGGGGCTGCGACTCCCAGTGCCCAGCTGCCACTGGCCACCACGGAATGGTTCTGCTGGAAAGGACTTTAAAGGTCACCTAATCCAACCCCCTCCATGGGCTGGGACACCTTCCACTAGACCAGGCTGCTCCAAGCCCCGTCCATCACCTTCCCGTGCAGCTCCAACCTCATCACCCTGGGCTGCCTTCTCTGGCACATTCCCCAGCCCAACTCGTGCTGTTGCCACGGTGGGGAGCCAGAATCCTTCGGGAAGGGCTTTGTCTGTCCAGCACAGCCCTGTCCCCAGAGTGGGCTAAATCCCTCCTGGAATTCAGAAATGAGGACCTGGGGCACCCGACCTCCTGCCAGCTCCAAGCCCTGGCAGGGCTGAGTTTGTTCCTGTTCGCTGCAAACCTGAGTTTGGTGGAAAACCCAGCACCTCCCTGGTTTAAAACTCGGAGCAGGTGCATCACCACAGGAGGTACCAAACAATTATTTAAAACTGATTTTAGTGAATTTCTTTTTTCTTTTATTTTTTTAAAACAGTGGGGTAGGATTATTTATTCCCTCAGCTTTCCTGGGTGAGCCAGGGAAACTCTCCAGCTTCTCCCCCAAGGATGTTCTCATGGGCATGAGAACACTGAAAAAAGGCATTTTCCTTGTAAACACCGTGGTTTGTTGGAATTCACCCCAGAACAGAACCCCCGCTGAAGTGAAGAGGTCACACTATAAGCAGACACTTTACCATGGTTTACATTTTCAGATGGAGGAAGATGCAGAAGCACAGGAGATTTTCCTCTGCCTGCTAAACAAAACCAGGGGATGTGAATTCCAGTGGACACCGACCTCAGGGCTCCACTCAGGGCTGGTTTGGGGATCTCCAGGGCTTGGGGACCTCCAGGGCTTGCAGACCTTGATCCCACCTCACCCCAGTTCTGCTCCTTATTACTTTCCTAAAAAACCCCTACACATTGAAGATGTCAGAGCAGCTTTTTTCCAGTCTCCTTTCCTTATGATGGGCTGTTTGCCCAGGGAACTCCGAGGAAGAGGAGGAGGAGGAGAAGGAGGAGAAGAAAGGGATGCAAACCCCATTTTCCCTCTGGGCTGGAGGGTGGGTTACGCTTCAGACCACCCCACTTGAGCCTGGGAGTATTTTCTACCCAGTTTTCAGTCTTGGGGCTCCAAACCTCACTGCTGATCACCTACGTGAGAAAATGCAGATTTGCCTGTTCCGTGGCTGATCCAAGATGCAGGAGAAGCTCAGCCCCAGGAACACACAGATACTGCCGTGTGGAGGGGTGTTATTCCAAGGGCGAGCTTTGCCCAAGGAGATAAATAACAAAGAATGGGAAAAACATCAAAAGGAGAGGGATTTTCTGTGAAGAAAACGGGGCTTTTCTCCGAGGAGGCTGCAGTGAGAATGAGAGGGAGGAGGCACCAGGAGCCTCGTGGAGCTGCTGGCCTTGCATCCAGGCAAAATCTGCTCCTCACTGAGGTCAAAAGTTGTATTTGCTTTTGAGAAAAGCCTTGGAGCTGCAGCTCCTTAATCCAAGAGCAACAACCCCGCGTGTCCCGGGGAGAAGGGAGGAGGGAGAGCATTTCAGGCTCAAAGTGGGATGGAATAACTGCAACCCCCCCCCCCAGCAGGGGGAAGCTGCCAGGACCTGCTGTGCCAGGGCTCAGACGCAGCTGCCAGGACCTGCGATGCCAGGACTGAGACGTTTTCATGCCAACCGCTGCCAAAAGCCAAGGAATCAGGGATTTCTGACACCAAGGCTGGACGCTTGACCACAAGGAGCTGCTCTCCCGGGAATCCCAATGCTCCAGAGGTGGATCCTGGGCTTAAAGGCTGAACCACAGCTTGGGATCTGATTGCTCCAAGTGCACAGAGGAGGGGCTGGGAATCTGCTTAAAATCCATCAGCTAGAAAGGTGGGAAAACACCTCAGATTGGAACTACAGAATGGCTTCAGCCTCCTTTCAGATTCCTGAGAAATTTCAGGCTCATTTTGCTCTTTTTCCCCATCTTCCTTCGTGTGGAAGGCAGCTGACATTACTCCTTTAATTATTCGGGTGTGAAAGACTCAGTAACCTGTTTTAAAGTGATTTTTGAATTCGATTATCTGCACGTTTCAGTGACAAGGCAGGAGGCCCAGCAAGCAGCTGAAAGAAGGAAGGCATTTTTGAATACCTACATGGACAGAGAGCAGAGATGAAAAGCAGATGCTGGAGGCAGCTGCGTAAAACAAATATTGAGGAGGCCAGAGAAGAGATCATAAAGAAATAATATCCCCCGTGATGCTTCCCCAGAACCATCTCTGTTGCTGGTTAGAGCAGGTTTTTAGGCAGACAGGTTTTAATCCAGCCAGGTTTTTAGGCAGTCAGGTTTTTTGGCAGACAGGTTTTAATCCAGTCAGGTTTTAATCCAGTCAGGTTTTCAGGCTGTCAGGTTTTTAGGTAGTTGGGTTTTTAGGCAGACAGGTTTTAATCCAGTCAGGTTTTTAGGTAGTCAGGTTTTTAGGTGGTCAGGTTTTTAGGTAGTCAGGTTTTTAGGCAGATGGGTTTTAATCCAGTCAGGTTTTTAGGCAGTCAGGTTTTCAGGCAGTCAGGTTTTTAGGCAGTCAGGTTTTAATCCAGTCAGGTTTTTAGGCATCACCTTTTGCCTCTCTCCTAAAGCTATGCCAGTTTGTAGCCACATCAATACCCCAAAACTGCCAAGAGCCCCAAAAAGCATCACTCCGTCCTCCTCTGGGGCTGGGTGATGGCTCCACCTGCTAAATCTTGGGAATCTCACCCTCTGCCCTCACTCTTCTCCCCTCACTCCATGGGATGTGCTCATGTGAATTATGGTCTCCCCGAATTTTCATTAAGGGCCAGGAAATGAAAGAAAAGAACCCCAGCTTCTACTCTCTTCTTCCCTGGGAAGCGGAAAAAAGCCACAAAGGGGGAAAGAAGGGATTAATTAGTAGCAAAATAAAAGATCTTTGTTTTCTCTACAAAGCAAGCCATGTTTTGTAACCTTTTTCATTAAATCCCTCAAGATTATTGCTGTTGTTGATTAATTATGAGCAGACACCTCCAGGCAGCCCTTCCCTGCCCTTCATCAGAGGCCACTCTGGTGGTGACAGTGGCAGATGTCACCCCCACACCATGTCCTGCCCTTCTCCCCTGCTCAGTGCCCTTCTCCCTGTCACAGAGCCAACCAGGAATGTCCACTCTTGTGAGGAAATTGTCCCCACGTTGTCCCCACAGCCGGTGGCCCATTAGGATGGGGCACGTTGCCCTCTAAACCCCAGCCCAGACTCATGGAATCATTTAGGCTGGAAATCAAGTCCAACCATTCCCCCAGCGCTGCCAAAGGCACCCTGACCCATGTCCCCAAGTGCCACATGCACATGGCTGTTAAACCCCTCAGGGATGGGGACTCCACCTCTGCCCTGGGCAGCCTCTGCCAGTGCCTCACCACCTTTTTTCATGGAAAACCCGAGGGGAATGGAACCCAGCCCAGCCCTATAACAGGGATAATGCTCAGTGCTTCCAGAGGCTTTGGAGTTTCACTGCAAATCACCTGCAGAAATCAAAATCAGGGCGTGGAAGGAGATAAAAATGACTGGTTTCGGTCAAGTTCAATTCTTTTCTGGCTGATAATGCTCCCTTGCTCTCACAAAAGGAACGCAAATGTCTCATCTGCTCATAATCCAACTTTGGAGAGTTCTGTTTGCTCCTTCCTCCGAGCAAATCAGAATTCCCAATCAGACCAACCGTAAATTCATCCTTTGAGCATTTTTCATCAATCTCCACCCTCAGTGCAGAGCTGGCACAGGCCTGGTGCAAACTCCAACCTCATTTAAGCTCCCTCAGCTCCTTCCCCAAGCAAAGCGATGGTGAAAGAGTATCACAGAAAGATCTTAATTCCTTTTTTCCTGGTATGAAATCGAGAAAAGATAAAACCAAGCTGTGGCAAGATCCAGGCTTGCTCAGGCATTGTTATTCCACTGTAGATTAAGGCCTGACCCAAACCACCAAGGAGCTCTCGCCCTGCCTGGGAGAGGCTTTCACTGCAAAGAGATTCCCCACAACTGGGTGTGAAGAAAGGAAAAATCCACTTTTCTCTCAATTTGTCCCATTTTCCCTCCCCAGCCCTGTGGATGTCTCTGGAATGTGCCCTAAGCACGAGGGGCCACCAGGCCTTCCCCTGCTTCATCCAGGCCCACCTAAGGCCTGCAGATGGTTTCAGCCCAGATTTAATACAAACCACAGCACAATAACCAATTTTCCCTAATAAATAAAACCCATAATCATCACAGTCCTGCTGCAGAGATTAAATCCATTAAATTAAAGTAAATTAAATACTGCTGTTGGTGATTAAACACATCCTGAGACACTTGGTCCTACTCAATATAAACAAAACTTTAATCAAGTTCCTGAGCCCCAAAAGTGCTTGTCAAGGCAGGTTTCTCTTTGACACAACTGCTGAAGATGACACATTTCCTTGTCTGCAAGAATTCTCCAAAGAGAAAACTTCAGGCAATGAAAATAGTTTGGCATTTCACCAAGTATTTAAAATATTTAACAATGACCTTGAGAATTAGACAAGGATCCAGTTAAAGCCCTGGTTTAAGGAAAAAAAAAGGACAAAAATATGTTTCCTTGCAGAATCTGGTCCTGATGTGTGTTTACTGCAGAGCTTATCTCAGCTATGCTCTGGACACAATGAAAATGAGCTTAAAAACAAAGGAAAAGGAAACAAGTTTAACTCCTTGTCTTAGAACTACCCTGTGACCCAGGGAATTAATTGAATTTCCAGAATACCTGACCACTTCCTTCCAAAGAGTTGCTCCGTACAAGGAGAGGGACTAAATCTTATGCTGATGAAGAAATGGGAATTTTTTATTCATGGAAAGGATCTCTGTGGCTCATTGCTGGCCCAGTAAATGAGCCATGGGTTTGCCTTGAACACGACCACTCCAGGCAATCCCAAGGGAATATTCCAAAGGCATCGGCTCCTGTACTTTGTGGATGAGGGCAGATCACGTGGAAGAGCCCAAAGATGAGACCAGAGCTCTCTGGTGGGTGCATTTCTCTGTCATTTATTACTTCTAAACAAAAGTACAACTTCAGCCCATTTTAAGGCTGATTTTGCACAAGGAGTGGAGCTTAAGAGGTGCGTGCTGCCCTGGGTGCTGCTGGGATGTGTTGTCTGTGTGGTAAAACTGCTCCTTTCCTTTTTCATCAACGTGAAAAACAACCTCTGGAGCACCAGGTGTTTCTTCTGTCTGGGTTTTGCGGCCCAACAGACAGGAACAGGGGTTTTTGGTGGGGAGATCCCATAAGTCCTCCCACACCTGCGTGACTCTGTACCCAACGTGTATCCCCCTTTCATGCTGAGAAGCTGGGTTGCCTCTTCTTCCCATGTTCTGGGGTCCTACCAGGTTTCCTTGTACCTCTTCGCAGGTGCATCCCTGGAGGGAGAACCCCCACAACACTCCCAGAGGGTGAAGCTGGGCTTGGTTAAACGCCAAGGAAATGGGGGTGTCTCCAAGGTGGAAAGCTCTGAACAGGGAAAGAGGATGGATGTGATGGCCCTGGGTACTTGGTGCTTTAACCTCTGCTACCATTTTATGGATTATTAACTGGCAATTCCTAACTTATTTCCCATAAACCCAGGAATTAGGTAGGAAAACAGAACCATCTCATTTTGCCAGCCCATGGCAATTTGCTTCAGTCTCTGCATTTAGGTTTAGCTTTTCACATTGAGAGGATTTTCCCCAGCTCCCAATCCCAAAGTGGTGCTCTTCCCATTAATTAATGGATTTAGGAAGTGCCCAAAAGCTCCCAGACTTCCAGCCACAAAGAAAGATAAAGAATCATTTAAGTTATAATTGCCACAAAATGCCCTTTGTGTGTTTAGAAGACATGTGGCACTTGGGGACATGGTTTAGTGGTGGCCTTGGCAGCGCTGGGTTAATGACGGAAATTAAAGAATTAATTAAAGAAACCCCTAAACCCAACAATAACTTTTTTATTATCTTGTACCTCTTCGGAGGCTGTAGGAAACCACGTCATGGATCAACACTCCAAGTATTATTCAAACAAAGATCAAAACAAGCACTCCAGACCTAAAGAGCACATCCAAAGTTATGCAAACAATTCCGAGGAGATCCAGCCATGCCAGCAGCCATGCCAGCAGCCCTGCCAGGGGGGTGCTCTTCAACCGAGAAGGGTTTGGGGTAAGATGGGTCAAAAAGAGGCAGAAAAGGAAAAAGGTTGGTAGAACTTAATCAGGATTCAAGACCTGAAACTGGGTGAGATCCACCCAAGCTCCCGGCAGGATTCCTCACCGTCTTCGTAATTCCAGGTTTTCAGTCTTACAAAGCCAGGTTGGACAGGGCTTTGTGCAACCTGGGATAGTGGCAGGGTGTCCCTGCCCATGGCAGAGGGTGGCACTGGATGAGCTTTGAGTTCCCTTCCAACCCAAACCTTTCTGTGACTCCATGATTCTTAATTTCCCTTGATTTCCATAAAGCATGTGCATGCTCTGCATTTATTTTCTCCCAGATGTGCGTTATTTTTTAGCTCATTGGGTGTGTTAATGGTTACTGTTGTCAATAACAGGGTTTCCAAACAATTTTTGGATGACTTTGTGGACTGGCTGCCAGCTGGACAGAACGTGGAGCCAAGCTCCGACTTTCTAGTAAATGTTTGTCAAAGAAAATGAGATTTCTTAAGGGACGTGGAAAGTTTTTCTATGATTTTCATTGATTTTCCCCTCTATCCTCAATTTTGGCGTCTGACATGGATCCACCAGGACTCGTGGATGGATGACAGGACACAAGAACGTGCTCAAGACCAAACCCACCCCAGGCATCGCTCAGCGAAGGAGAAGCGACACAAAGGCTGCACAGAGCAGGCAAAGACTGAGCTTATCTTGGTTGTTAAAGCCGCACATTTATCACCAGGAGAAAATCAGTAATTCCCAGCTCCAGGGGCGTGGGGAGGAGCTGGTGCTCTCCCTGCAGCTGGCAAAGCCGGGGGGTCCAACGTGCCAAACACGTCCCCCTCGTGCTGGGAGATAAAGCTCACGTTGAGGGAGCACAAACAACAAGGACCAGCCGCACGAGGCTCCATTAATCACTTCCATGTGCCCATTATTAGCTGGGAAGGCTGAAAGGGAGGGAGAGATCAAGCAGGACTAGACTGATTCAGACTTTTCAGCAGCAACACTATGGGTCTTTATTAAACCTGGAGTGCGTGAGCTGGGCTGGCACCTGCGGGATGAGCATCCGCGTGCCGGAGAAGGATGCACGGAATCATCCCAGCCCTCGAGTACATCCATGGGGTGAGACCTACAGCCACCCAAAATTTGAGAGCTCTCTGCTCCCCCAGAATGTTGTCCCTTGTCCCAGCCAAGCTGTTGTGTTCCGGCACGGCTCCGCCACATCCGTCATTCCTACAGGGACCCAACGCCCGGACAACAACAACTGACTGGGAACAGCCCAGTGAGGCCACACCGCCCCGTTGCTGGTTGTCAGTGCAGCTCTGCCCTGCGCAGTGACGTGCAAGCACAAGGCAACGCTCACTTCAAGCTATTCCAGCAATTTATCCCTTAGGAAAAATGTATCACCCGGAAAACCACCAGCGTTTGCTGCAGCTGGGGGGCCAGCTCTGGGAAGCGCTTTATGGCTCTGCCTAAATATTTGGGTTTCGGCTCTCTCCATGTTTCCATCAGCCTGCTAATCACCCTGTAAAAATAGGAATTCCTGCTTTAAGGAGATAATGAACTCACCCCGAGCAGATGCAGGGTATCAAACATGGCAAAGACGCCCAGTGCTCGGAGGCAGCTGCCCAGTGTTCCTGCTTCCCACCGAGGTCTTTGCTCCGCATGAGGCAGAAGAAAAGGTAAATGAAGATGTAGAGCAAACAATGCCCATTTGCTGTTTCCTGATTTAATTTAACATGGACCTGACACAGTCCATCTTGTCCAGGGGTTTGGGTGAGCTCCTTGCTTTGCACTGTCTCTGCTGGGAAGTGACTGGTTCCCATATTTCAGGTAAAAATCTCCTGTGGCACCAGGGCACAGGTGAGGATATGGGATCATGGAATGGTTTGGATGGGGAGCGACCTGAAAGATTATCCATTTCCAACCCCCTGCCATGGGCAGGGATACCTTCCATTACCCCAGGTTGCTGCAAGCCCTGTCCAGCCTGGTCTTGGACACTTTCAGGGATGGGGCAACCACAGCTTCTCTGGGCAACCTGTGCCAGGGCCTCTCCACCCTCACAGCCAAGAATTCCTTCCTGATATCCAACTTAAATCTAACTTTCTTCATCCTGAAACCATTCCCCCATGTCCTGTCCCTCCAGGCCCTCACCCAAGGTCCCTCTCCAGCTCTCTTGGAGCCCCTTCAGGCCCTGGAAGGAAGGTTGCTCATACATTTATTAATTTGGGGGGAGATACGTCCAGGAGACCAAGCTCCACGTTTGCGTTAGAGAGGCCTCCAAGCTAAAATGGCAGGAATAGTTAAGGAGTTGCACAACCACATTGTGTGAAAAGCAGGAGAACACATTTGCAGTGACCCTCAGGAGACAGAGTTTGGCAAAGCACTCAGTGCTCTCGGTGAAATAAAACATGCCCTGCAATCCTTTTGATGATGCTATCACGTGTAATATTCAATGGTCTTCAGAGGCTGAAAGCTGCTCTGCTGCTTTTGGATTAAAATGAATCGATTCGACTTTAAATTAACAGCAGATGACTTGTGGGAATGTCTATTCCCATATTTACAGCTTTGCACTATTTTTTATTCTTTGAAAGTGTTAGAGGTGAGGGCAGCATTCCCTGGAGCTCCAGGTAGGCAACAAAACTCATCCTGACCGACATCCAGCTTGGCCATCCCATGGCAGCACCACCCCAACCCTCCAAATTTAGAAGTGCAGGCTTAAAAACAAGCAGATGCTCAACTTCTGCCAAGGGCTGGGTGAGACCGAGCACGTGCTGGAATGTTTTGCTGACTCCAAGCCCTGCTCTGGCAGAGGACAGGTATTTATAGCACAGGTGAGTCCCACCCACTGCTGATCCAGCACTTCCTAAAATCCTGGCGGATCTGGGAGCTGCCAACAGCAGCAGGAGCTCCTCAGGCTGGGATGAGGGAGCCAGGGCTGTGTCCTGCTCATCCACACCCTGCTGCAGGTTCCCAGCGTTGGAAAGGACCTTCCAGACCATCTCATTCCAGCCCCCTGCAATGGGCAGGGAACACTCAACCAGACCAGGCTGATTTAAAGCCCTGATCCATGGCTTGGATTTTCACTGGGCAAGGTCGGGGAAGGGTTGTTCCCCCACTATTCCATCACCTTGTGCCTCAGTCATTCCCAAATGATTCATTCCCACATGGCTGCAGACCTGCAGCTGCCAGAGCCCATCTCAGGCTGCTTTGAATCCCATCCCAGCAGCATCAGGCTTAGGGATGCTCCTGTGGTGCCACAGCTACCCCTGGCTCCAGCCCTTCCTTAGCCAAATTCCTGCTTGACTGTGTCCAAGGACTGAAATAACCCGGCAGAACTCCCTGGCAGCTCTGCAGGGAGGGTTTTACACTCGTTCCACTGCATGTTGTGCAAGCTGGAACTTCTACACTTGCAGGGGCGAGCAGGTGACATCTCCCACTGCCCCTGGCCCCAGAGGGCAGGAATTTACTGAGCATCCACAAGACATTGTGGGCCCAATCCAACTTTCACGGAATCACTGAGGGTGGAAAAGCCCTCCAGAATCACTGAGTCCAAGCTGTGCCCCATCCCCACCTTGTCACCCAGCCCGGAGTACTGAGAGCCACGTCCAGTGCTTCCTTGGACACCTCCAGGGATGGGGACTCCAAACCTCCCTGGGCAGCCTCTTCCAATGCCTGGCCGCCCTTTCCATCGAGAAATTCCTTCTGCTGTCCAACACGAATCTCCCCTTTTTCTCAGGCCACAACAATTGATGGAATTGAAGGCAGGTAGCACCTCTTGGCTGCCCTGCCTTTCCTGCTCATCCACAGGCTCCACGCTGCTCCTGGCAGCTCTGAGACCCCTGGACACCCCCACCACTGAGCCAGGAAAGTCACCAAGGGCAATTTATTGTCCCAAAGACACCTGTGGGCTGTAGGTGGGTGATGACACTCGTGGCTGAGGACAGCAGCACAGCCTGTTCTCTCTCCCGGCATTCCGTGTGTGCCCGCAGGGTTTGTGCTCCCTGCCCCCTGCATGGTGGCTGGAAAAGCAACCAGAGGCAAGGCAGGAAGAGCTCCTGCTCTCCATAGCAACCTCCAGCAAACTCTGGGAGCTGGGGTGGCTGCCAGAGCTCCGTGGGCTCAAATGGTTTGCAGGACATGACCTGGCTCCTGGGTGAGTTCCAGGGGTGCCCAGAGCTTGTCCTGCCTGTGCAGGGACACCTGGGCTGGACAGAGTCCCTCAGTGTGGGAACAGAGCGGGGCTGGCACACACAGCCTCTCCTGCTTCGTTACTCGTCAGAGTTAATTAGCAAAGGATGAGCTGCCTCTGCAGCAGCAGCTCCAGCCCTGGCACTGCCAGGGGACGCAGGAACCCCTGGCAGGGCTAGGACCCATCATGGCACTGGGAATATCTGGAGAGTTTGTTTCTAACACAAGGCCATGTTTGCAAAAGCAAAGATGCAAATGAACTCAAATCTCCCAGGAATCAGAGAGTCGTGGGATCACTGAGGTTGGGAAAGCCCTCTAAGATCATCGAGTCCACCTGTTAATCTGAAACTGCCACTTCCCTACTAAACCATGTCCCAAAGTGCCACACCCACACGTTTTTTGAACACTTCCAGGGCTGGGGACTCCCTGGTCAGCCTATTCCAATGCCTGACCACTCTTTCCATGAAGAAATTTTCCCTAACATCCAAATTAAATCTGCCCTGACGCACCTTGAGGCCGTTCCCTCTCCTCCTGTCCCTGTTCCCTGGGAGCAGAGCCCGACCCCCCCGGCTGCCCCCTCCTGTCAGGGAGTTGTGCAGAGCCACAAGGTCCCCCCTGAGCCTCCTTTTCTCCAGGCTGAGCCCCTTTCCCAGCTCCCTCAGCCGCTCCTGCTGCTCCAGCCCCTTCCCCAGCTCCGTTCCCTTCCCTGGACACCCTCCAGTCCCTCAATGTCTTTCTCATCATGAGGGGCCCTGACACTGCTGCGAGCCTGTAAAAATGTGTTAAACTACCTGCCTTCCGCTAATATAAAAAGCCAGGAAAAAAGCTCCTGGAGAAGTCTAAGTTTACCTGAAAATCAAGCCAAACAGGTTTTTCTCCCTTTTTCTGTGCGCTGCTGTCATGAAATGAGTTTGAATGTGGAGGTATCAAGTTCACAGCAGTTTAAAAGTTAAACGTGGCCTGGAAAAGCAGAGCTTTCTAAAAGCTTTCATTGAGCCTTGTTTTCCCCTGCGCCGTCTCCCCGCTTGTGGCATGGGAGGCCTTCCACAAGCGCTCTATTCATGGGGACCCTGGCCACCAGAGCCCCTAAAATGGTTGGGCCAGCCCCAGTGGCTCGGCCTCATTAAAGGGTTTGTGTTTGGGGACGTGCTGTGGGTGCTTTCATCTCCCAGACTCTGCTCGGGCTATTTTTACCCGTCAGGTTGGAGGGCTGAGCCTTGGCCTGGCCACTTCTCCGTGCCCTGGGTGTTTGCAGAGCTCAGCCCAGAGCCAGAGCAGCCTCAGGGCTTAATACAGCTCCAGAATCCTCCCGGATGAAGGAAAACTCACCCAGATAAACAAACCCAAAGGTGCCCGGGCTGAGGGAAAGCCTGGGGACAGAGAGCAGCCACCAGCCCATCTGCTCCTGGCGGTGCCATGGGGAGCTCTGCTGGGCAGAGATTTTGCTGTATTTATGTTCCCTGGCTCATTCTGCAGGGTTTTTACATAGTTTGTACTGCTGTGGGTAGCATTCCCTTCTGCTTCTTCCCCAGGAATTTCTCCCTGGGAGAGAAGGGAGCAGAAATTTCCTTTCTCTCTTCCCAGCTTCCAACCTCCCTTCGGAGAACAGGGACACAGGCATTGTCCTCTGTGCTTCTGCCAGGCTGAAGACAGCTCTGCCTGGAGCTGGGAATCACATCCCACCCCCGCCAGAGACCCCTCTTCCCAGCTCTGCTCCCTGAAGGTGCCTTTCCCTGGATTCTGGCCCTGCAGCTATGCCAGGCTTGGTGCCAGATGATTTTTTTTTACCTGTGGATCTCTGGAACAAAGTCAAGCCACGTGCCAGGAGCACAGGCTGAGGTTTTCCAGGTGAGGAGCTGGGTCCAGCCAGGCGGCTCCCAATGCTTCCCTGGGGCTAAGGGGATCCTGAACGTGCTTCCTGTTTTTAATGTGTTCAAACAACCCCAGGAGTGACACAAACAGGCACTGAAATCAGTGGGGAGAGCTGGCACCCACATCTCAAACCTCTTTTTCTCTGCACTCCCAAGGTCAGTGATAACAGCTCCCAAATTTCATTTAAAATGTTGTTTTTTCAACTTGGCCCAAGAATCTGCATTGCTGTCGTTTGAGGAACCCTTTGACACCTGGCAAGTTAAGAAACCCTCTGAACTAGAGAAACTCTTTCTTTACAAAGACTTGGCCAGGTTTTCAAGCTCTGTTTCTCATCCTGTGCACCAGAACGGAGTGGCAGCTTGTAGAGAAAACTGCATGAAGAAAATACAGAGAAAATGCACAGAAAATGTATTTTCTGGTGCAAAAACCCTGCAGACAACCGAAACTGTGGCATTTCTGAGCTTTGGAGGGCTCTGTTTGCAGCCTAAATCGATTTCACTGCTCCCTCAGACACCAGGTAGGACACAAATTCTACATGACAATGTGTGAAACCATTGTTATTTGTAGAAGCAACTTGTACATGCCAACAAAATGGTCTCAAATCCTTGTTTGTGCCAAGACATCTCTGTAAAATAATTTTTTTTTTACAAAACCTTCCTCATCCTCTACCCAGGGGTTCCCACCACACCTGAGCTCTTGCCCAGGCTGTGCAAATCCGATAATCGAGGCTCAGACCCCAATTTTTCAGTGTAAGATGGGTGGGGAACCGTTGGTTTGAATCCCAAACAGCACAAAGAGTTGCCAGTCATCCTTATCCTAATCCGTGGATGTGGATAAAGCTACACCATCCCCTGGCAGGGCCAAGGGACACACAGCAAGCCAGGGAGCCTTTGGGAGCTATCCCAAACTTTGGGAACACAAATGCCCATGTGCCAACGACAAGACTAAAGCTCTGGTTGTGACAGCTCCAGGATGTGCTCCTTGTGCGAAGCTCTCCCTCAGAACAGAGCAAAGGGAATGCCAGGGAATATTCAGGAATCTCACAAGAGAAAATACACACTTTTACAGTCAGGTTTCCCCTTGTTTTCTCTAATCCAACACAGAAATCTCAAGGAAATACATTTCTCAGAGCAAACATTTCAGAAAGGTTAATATAAAATATCCAGCAGTTCTTCCAGGATCCCCTGGCATCTTCCACAGCTTCCGTTAAGATTTCTCCAAGTCTTCTTCTGGGGGGCTGAGTGTGTAAAATGCTGCTTGTACCTGTTCTGCCTGCAGTAAATTTGGTCAAAACAGTGAATTGGGATTCCCTGATGGATCCTGCCCTGGGTGGAGGAGAAGCCTCGTGGGATACCTGACTACCCCCTGCACGTGGGATGACAAACACGGCAATGACGTCTGGATTGGGAAAAAGAAAACATCAGGAAATGTCAGAGAGCAGCAGCTGGTAAATCCATACGTAGGAAAACAAACAAGGCCGAGCTTTGATTGTCCAAGTTCACAGCAGAGGTTACTTTACCTTGGCAGAGCCACATCCACGACTTTCGGCTCGGAATTCCTTCGGCAGAGCTAAGCAAAACCATGTGTTCTCCTGGAACCAGGGGAAAGTTTAACTCCAGCGCTGGGCAAAGGCAGAGCTGGAGAAAAGGAGGCTCCAGGGGGACCTTTTGGGTCTCCACAACTCCCTGACAAGAGGGGACAGCCGGGGGGAGTCAGGCTCTGCTCCCAGGATGGGAGGGAACAGCCTTGAGCTGTGCCAGGGGAGGTTCAGGTTGGACAGCAGCAGGAATTTCTCCAAGGAAAGGGTTGTGAAGCATTGGAAGGGGCTGCCCAGGGAGGTTTGGAGTCCCCATTCCTGGAGGGGTCCAAGGAACACGTGGAGGTGGCACTCAGTGCTCTGGGCTGGTGACAAGGTGGGGATTGGACTCGATGGCCTTGGAGGGCTTTTCCAGCCTCAGTGATTCTGTGAATTTGGGAGAGGTTCAGTAGGATTTTGGGAAAGGGCAGGAGGGGTGTTTTGGGAAAGCTAAAGAGAACAGAAAGAGGGGAAATAATGTTTACAGAAGAGGTGTAACAATGACTTGACAAAGAAGGGAGAGGCTCTGGCAACTCCTGCTGGTCAGAAAAATGTGGGATCAAAGCAGCGTTTAGGGAAGATCTGCTCCTTTTCCAAGTGCTCCAAGGAGCCACGCTCAGGGAAACTGAGAGTGGTGAACTCTGTGACCAGGGACCTGCCATGCATCCGTGCTATTTAAAGATGTGTCAGGGTTAGGATAAATATAGGATCTGCTCGGAATGGTCTGACGAGTCACCTTGAGTTCTCATGGGAACATTTATTGTGAGCTTCAGCCGAGTGCAGCCACAGCCAGAGCTCCCAAGGGAAAACCTCCCTGTGCCACCGTGGAAAACTGCCCTGCTCGGGCTGGAGCTGGAGCTGGAGCTGGCCCAGCACCCAGGAACACCTCAAGCACTGGTCCCACTGCCCTGCACCTCTCCCAGGGGACACAGCACTGGGACAAAGGCCACTCATGGTCCTTTTGCAGGAGGTGGGGTGACAGCCCCAAGGACCTGGACAAATTCCAGGCTATTTAATTGCTTTCTGTCTCCCTGAATTCCTCCAGCGCTTCCC
Organism: Struthidea cinerea; assembly: GCA_013397865.1. Classification (NCBI taxonomy): domain Eukaryota; kingdom Metazoa; phylum Chordata; class Aves; order Passeriformes; family Corcoracidae; genus Struthidea; species Struthidea cinerea. Next base: position 107,246 of record VZTI01002729.1, read on the forward strand.
CTTGGGCGTGCTGGTTTCTGCTTCCTGTCCTGGATCCCAGCGCAGCTGGAGCCAGACCCCCCGGGCATGGAGTGAGAGCTGCTGGAAGGTGCTGCCTTGATTGGGAGCTCATTGTATGCCAGCCCTGTGAGGAAAATCCATCTGCAGCTCCTGGGGAGCTCCTGGGCCGGGATCTGCCTTCAGCTCTGCCTTCAGCACTGACAGGGGTCAGCACATCCCGGCGGCCTCCACATCCTGTCCTGCTCCGATCCCACCTCGAGTCCAACTGGGGACCACCTACGGTGTCTCAGAGCCCACCGGGCACTTTGCTCCCCGACCTTCCCAACCCTCCCCAGGATGGGCAGGCCCAGGCTGGAGAAGTCTGGAATTGGGCCATTTGGGAGCTTTTTGGCTGCATGAGGTTAATGAAGCCTTTTCCAACAGATCCAGAGTAGCTCCATCAAAGCCTCAGCAAACCCTCAGCCGTGGCTGCATCACTGCCCAGCTGAAAACGGGGACAATGCTCCCAAATTTCTTCTTGCTGAGCAGCAGATGTGTGCTGTGACAGGGCAGGGATGGGAAGGGGATGGATGAAGGGTCCTCAAGCCCACAGGACACACTCCGGGGCAGCAGGTCCCGTGGAGCTTGGGCTGCAGGTGCTGTTTTAACCAAGAAAAGCATCCTATTACCCCCCCTTCCACAGCCAGTTTGGCTTGGGGGAGTCCAGCATGATTAATAATTCATGAAATTGCATTGCAAGAAACAAGAAACCAGCAGGAAAGTCTCTAATCAGACTCTCTAAGACTAGAGGGGTTGATTTGCTTCAATCTATTCACTTCAGTCGATACAACCACTATCAAATGTTGAGTAAAATCCTTGCTTTACGTAAATCCTCTCCCAGAGGAAAAGCAAGACAGTGAAGGAGGGAAGACATGAACCCAGGAGAAAATCCTGTATTGGCTCCAAGTCCCAGGAGGTGCAGTTGTCCTTCCGTGGCCACTTAGTGGTGGTAAAATGGGAAGCCCATGAATTATGAGTGAGGGTCTCACGTTTCATGGAGAGCTGTTCCCCGGAGCAGGGAGGTGACGGGGCAGCTGCGCCTTCCCCAGGCTTGGAAGGACATCAGGAGTCAACAGAGGAAAGGTAAAAGGTAAAAAGTAGAGGCATTGCCCTGTTGGGGTTGCTTTCCTGTTTAAAACAAAGCTCTGGTAACAAAGGGAAAGGTTGTACAAGGAATTCCATCCTTATCTGGAGAGCTCCTGGACAGGGTGGCCTTTCCCTGGCATGGCGAAGCTCCTCTTCCCTCAGGAGTCAAAATTCTTTTAGCAAAGCAGCTTTTATTTGGTTTATCTCCTGGATTTCTGTGCTTGGTGCTCTATTTCCAAGCCGGTGGCCCTGCAGAAACGCCCATCTCCTGTCAGGAGGTCCTGGCGGGACACCAGTCAGCCTGGGCAGGAATTCTGGGTCATGAACTACAAGCTTTGGGATGAATCTCAACTTCAGGCTGGACTTCCAGAGGATGCCAGGTGTTTGTTACAGGCTGGAGCAGGGAGGAAGAAGGTCAGGTCCTGGTGTACCAGGGCTGGGGGGTGTGAGGGCTCCCTGATGGGCACTTTGGGTCATTTTGGGGCCATTCCCAAGGAAATGCTTATCTGCATCTTCCAGGGGTATGGAGCAAACCCAGAGCAGGCAGCCTTGACCGCTTTGCCAAAAGCTTAATTGCAATTAGTGAGGCGAGGCCAAAGTCCCAGCAACAACTGCAGAGCAGGAGTGAAGCGGTGGTGGCGTAACTCCAATAAACCCGCTTGGATTTGCTTAACACCGGGAGTTTGTGCCCCAGCAAAGCTCAGGCTGGGCAAGATTAGCTCTGCTAATGAGCTTTGCTAGTGCAAGCCCTACAAGAGAGGCACCATTTGGGCATTTGAGCCCGGCTGGGCACAATCACAGAGCTCCCTGTGAGCCCTGGGCTCCAAACTGCCTCATTTTGGGGTTACAAAGATACAGCATCCCAGACTGGTTTGGGTGGGAAGGACCTTCAAGGTCATCCAGTCCCACCCCCTGCCATGGGCAGGGACACCTTCCACTATCCCAGGTTGCTCCAGCCTGGCCTTGGACATTTCCAGGAATGGGGCAGCCACAGCTTCTCCGAGCAATCTGTGCCAGGGCCTCCCCACCTCCCTCCTTTGCAAGGAATCTCCAACCTGCGACTCAAACCCGGTCACTTAAAGACATTATTAACACACCAGCAATCCCTGAGGATTGAGAATTCCCCCTGCCCGTGCTGCAGGATTTCTCTCCATGACATGCACACCATGGTTTTGTCTGGTTTTCCATTATTCAGCCCATGTGGCTTTTACCACTTCCCTTGGGAGCCTCAGCGAAGCCCAGTCTCTGCATTGTTCCAAACATTTCCTGATATTCAGCTGCTTCTTCCTTCTATTCATGCCCAGCAGAATTGTGCTGCTGCCTGGCTGCGCCCTCGATTGTTTGGGGTGCTCCCAGCCCTTTGAAACAGGGAGTTTTTGCTGTCAGAACACAGAGCAAATTCCCTGTCATCTCATGTCCTTGGGGTTTGTTGAAATTTAATCTCCCTCTGTGCGCTCGCCCGGGAACAGCAGCCAGCCCTGGGCTCGTCCTCTGTTGGTGTCTTCTCCCTTCATTTCTGCCCTGTGGTGGCTCTTCCTGCGTGTCTGGCTCTCCATCCTTCCCAATGTTTTTGTGAAACTCGTTTTCCTCTGTGTCATGATGTCATGTTCCAGTTACAGCCATCCCACAGCCTCAGCCAGGGAAGCTGTGAGGGAGGAAATGTGGATATGGGACCTCCTGCTGGCACTGACAGCTTGGGTTGGGAGGGACCCTAAGGATCATCCAGTTCCAACCCCTCTGCCACGGGCAGGATCACCTTCCAATGCACTACCCCTGCCTAAAAACCAGGCTCCACCATGTCTGGAATAGGAGCTGTCACCAGGACTCAGAAAAAACCCAATAAACCAACTCTATATCCCCCGATTTTCATTAAAATTCCACTCTGCAGAACGGGGAGACAAAGGGAAGGGTTTCGGTGTCCCCTTGGACACTGTGAGGCAGGAGCAATGTCACAGCTTGGGAATCAGGCTCTGCCCAGCTGGAGCGGGCGGGCTCTGCTGGAAAACACCTGCTCCCTTTTCCAGGGATCAGATTTCGGAGAAGCTGGATCCTCCTGTCAAAACAACAGTGTCCATTCCCACCGGGATCTGTCCCAGCAGAACTGGGGAAAAGGAGCCAACAAACCCAGATCCCACAGAAAATACGGACACAGCGAGTTTCTGAACTCATTCTGGAGGAGAGAATAACCAGGAATTTCTTTCCCGGGTGCGGTTTCTGCAGGGAGACGTCGCCGGCTTGATGTGGTCATGCTCGGAAATCGCTCCATGTCATGGGAAAGATGAGGAATGAGTGGGAAGTTTGCAAAGTTAATCCCTTCTCCATCAACAAGAGAAATGAAAGGCTCTGAAACGACTTAGACAACCTTGGAAGAGCCGGATTTAACTCCTGTAGGGCATGGGAAGCAAAGGAGCGAGGAGTGCTGGAGACTGGGAGAGGACTCTGTCCCGAGGGATGACTCTCCTGGCTTATTGGGGATAAAATAAAAGCAAAGACTGAGGACAAAATGTGAGGTTTGGAGGGATATTCAAGTCCAGGCCTTGGTGCCACCAGAGCTTTGGATTTGCCTGACCCAGCAAGCAGCACAAACTTTTTTTTTTACCTTTTCCCCAATTTCAGCAGCTCATGGCCCTGCTTTTGCTTAAGTGCATTAAATACAGAAAGGCCTAAACATTTGGAGAAGAAAGATCCTGGCATCCATTGACAAAAAGTCCTCTTGGATAGGAAAGTAATGGAACGTTAAGTGCTGATAAATAAACAAACCAGGATTTTTAAATGAGGCCTTTTTAAAATTGCAAGGGGACGGCTTCAAATGGGCACTTGCCTTTTGTTTTTCTTCTTTGCCATCTCTTTACAGCACTTAAAATTATTTAAAAATTCTTCTAAATGCTTATTTAAAAACCCCCAAAACTGAAAAGATGATGCTTTGCACTTCCATTTGATTCCAAAGGGATTTTTGGTGGCTGTGTTATAAAACTTTCCAAAAAAGGTTTCAAATGGAAGCCCTGACAAGCCATGGAACATTAGGACATCCCACAGCATTAATGAGCTCTTGAAGGGTTAGAGAACCATGGAATCGTGGAATGGTTTGGGCTGAAGGGACCTTAAAGCTCCCCTAGTTCCACCTCCTGCCCACTATCCCAGGTTGCTGCAAGCCCCGTCCAACCTGGTTCTGCTCAGGAATTTTCCTTTAAAATCTTTTCCAGCACCGACTGTGGTTTCTGTAAAGTGAATTTTTTTTTCTCTTTTTCCCCAGGAAAATGCCACTATTACTGATCTTTTTCCTTGAGTTTTCCTGGGAAAACCCTCAATGAAACACCCTGTTCAAACACAATTAAACCTGTTGGTTTAATCACCCTAGTAGTGATCCTTTGGGGTCACCCAGACACTAAACATTATTCCACAGGAGTTGTGGCCCTAAAGCTGATGCTTTAAGAGTGTGAGACCTTTAGAAGCTGCGTCACAGGATGAGAGAACGAGACAGAATATCATGGATGCATTGCAGACAGGAAAAAATTCCCAGTACAACAATTTGAGGCGCAAAGTCGATGTTTTGGGCTCACGGGGGTACCCCCTTCCCCAGGCAGGGTTCCTAAACCACTCAGATGCCACAAAGCTGCCCCTGGATGCTCCATCCGTGCCGCAGCATCCTGTTCATGGATTGTATGGATGGAAGGCTCCATGGAAGCCTCAGGATGAACCAAAGCCGTGCAATATTTAAGGCCCAAATGACAAATGAATTCTGCTGGTGCAGGAAAGCACAGGAAGGGAAGGAGCAATAAAGGAACAAAGTTAATGCCTTGGTCATGTATATTCCAGGGGCCTCCAAATGCCAGCTGGATTTGGGTTCCGCTCTTTGGCTCCTTGGAGGGCTCCTAAGTGCCCTGAGGTAGGAAAATTGGCACAAAAAAGCCTCAGTTGACTGAAAATACCTACTGAGGTTTGACAGCAGAAGAATTAAGTGTTAATCACTGGGAAATGCAAAATGCTCATTTTCCGGGCAAAATTATGCCATAAATTCAGGTGTTCCTGCCCAGCTGAAATCAATGGGAATTGCACATCCCAGTCCCAAAGCCGCTCCAGCACTGACACAACCAGAGACAGCCCAGAAGTGCCATGTCCATGGGGTTTCTGTGCACGGGCAGCAAATTCTGCAAAGAGGGGGCAAAACTTCTGCTTCAACATATTGTGCCTTCTCAGCAGCCACGCTTCCCAACGAGATAACAGCCCGCTTTCCCTTGTTTTCCAAAATAACTCCAGATTATTGATGTCCTGCCAATGTTTTAACAAGGAGAGTTCACTAAATCCCACCCTGTCCCAAGTCTAGGGCGAACACCATGGGATCAGGGTGGGGACACCGAATGGGTAGTGCAGAGATGAAGAGCCCAGGAGGCTGCTCCTTGTTTTTCCATTTTAAAGCAAACACTTTTCTGTAACTGGAACCAAGAAGAGAGGCAGCCTCCTCCTTTCTTCATGTTTGGCAAATAAACCTCTCTTAAGGGCACTGGGTTGGAAATGTTTGTACTTTATTTATTTAAAAAAAAATACACAGAGTGGGTTGATAGCACAATATTTGGCTTGTTTAGGGAGAGAAGGATAAAGATATCCATGTATTCCTTTGAGTGCCTTGGAGGGCAGCAGGAATATGTTGCTTTGGGGATGTTTTCTTTCTCGTCAACACCAAAAATTTTATGTTCCATAGGGAAGAAGTTGGAATTTAAATTTTTTTTTTGGTGATCTCTAAAGGTTGGAGAGCAGCATTATGGCTCAACCTATAGATTGCACTTTTCCAGCTTCTAGTGTTGGCTGTAGCAGGAAAAATGCTCCTTTTAAAAGAAAAAAAAAATCCTAAACCAAGTGGTGACTGAATAACCTGCTCAGCACAACTTCTGGATTTAATGGCAGCCACGGACGGATGTGAAGTTGGAATCACTACGGTGGTTTAAGAAGGATGGACTCCACAAAGGGCATAAATCCCATTCCCAATCTCCTGTAACATTTTGAGGAGCTGTTCTCCCAGCCCTTGAAGCTCCCAACAGCTGAAGACTTTTGTCAGGAGAGTTTAATTAAACCAATAACGACGGAGAGAAAGCAAACATCCCAGCCAGGCACAGCTGCCTGGGTCTGTTCCAGCAGCAGCAAAGTTGGCACAACCACCACATTCTGCCTAAATTCTGTAAGAGGCACAGAAGTTTTGGGTTAAGATTTATGCTGTATTTAATCTTCAAAGGGCCATCAGCCTCCTCTCTAATGGGTTTGCCCAGCCCGGGCAGTTTTGAAGCTCAGACTCAAGATGTTAATCTGCGAAAAGGTTTCAGTGAGCTCATCCTAATCTGTGGCAGCACACCCAGCTCCCAACATTCTTCTTTCCCTGAAAAACGCTTTCAAATGCCGCCGTGGTGGTCAATGGGTCCCCACTGAGCTCTCACCCTCGCATGAGAATGGGTGTGAAAAGCAGCCGCATCTCCCCAGGGATCAGCATTTCCATCCAGCCGCCTGGAAATGCCCACAAGCCACGAAACTGGGTTTCTGGGTAAGTTTGCTGGCGATACTGGTGGGTTTTCCATCCTGAGCCTTCTGGCAGCCCCCACACTCAGTGACAGCCATGCCTTTGGCCATCCCGCCACCATTCCCCCACCTTTTCTGCCTCTTTTTTGACTAAACAAATAGAATGGACCTTTGCCCATCGGGAGCAGGAAACATCTGCACCGCCACCGTTCTCGCTCCGAATCCACGCTCCTGTTTTTGTGTCTCGTTAAAACCGAGAGGTCGCAGAGGCTGGGGTTCAGCAGCCTGGGGCTGCCGGGCTGTTACATGAGATATTCAGGAAGTTATTTGCATGGGGGATAAAAGCCTGTGGCAGCAGCCGGGCGCGCTGCAGAGGCGACTCAGCCACGGTGGCCACCAGCCCCAGGAATTACATCCATCCCAGCCTCACAATGAGCTGTTTACTGGCCTTGGCTGCCTGTGGGAAGAGCCAAGGAGAGCGGAGGAAGAGGAGAGACAAACACAATGCGAGCGAGACGCGTTAGGGGGAGGCTGGGCTTTAGCAGCAGCCCCGGCATTTCAGCCCTATGGAAGCAGAGAGGGCTGAAAAGGGAATAAAATGAACCATCCGCCGCCTCGCTCCTGCTGCCAGAAGAGCCTCGTCCCTACCTGAAGGGCTGATATCGAAGGTAAGAGGGGAAAACGACCAGCTTTTAGGCAGAGGGCAGATTCACCGCGCGGCTCTCGGGGGCAGCTCCCAGGCGGACGCAGCCACGCTTCCCTGAGTATTTGTAATTATGGCCCTGGAGAAGGAAAGCTGACCGGTTTTCCAGCGGGAATCCAGCGCTTTCAGGGCAGGAGCTCCGACTGTTCCAGTCAGCTCCTTTGAGAAGATTTAAAACAAAACAACAACCCCCAGCCTAACAAACAGCGCCTTTCTAAATCGGCTTAGGGAGATACTTTATTTTCACGGCCAGCTTTGCTCTACAGCTTCCCAGTCTTACCCAGCGCTTTCCCGGTTCTCAGCTCCCCCCTCTGCTCCTCACTTTTTTTTAATTGGAAGGCAAAACAATTACGGCCGCGGGAAGGAAAATCCGAGCTTTGAGGAGCTTTTCCCGGCTCCTTCCCATCGGGCACGCTCTCCCAGGCTGGGTCCCCCAGCTAATTGCTCAGGAAATCCGCGCTGCTCATTGTCGGGCTGTCCTTAAGCTGCTAATTCCGAACTGGGAGAGGCTCTGGAAGGGAATCCATGGATAGAGCCCCGCGAGAGGGACCCAGCGGAGACCCGGGGCGGGGCGGGCTCCGGCGCTAATAACACATCCCTGCCCAATGGAAGGCGTTTCCTATGGAGACCCCCAGGAGTTCCCCCTGCCCACAGCCCCTGCCCAGACATTGGGCCCATTCTTGCGTCCCGTTTTCCCAAGACACGATGGCAGCAGCGCTCGGCAGCCCCGATCCCGCTCGGAACAAAGGCCGGGCAGCTGCCACCCAGCGCGGAGTTTGAGGATGAGCGGCTGAACTTGGACAAAGTGGGGTTTTCCGCGTGGGAATAAGGCGGCTCGTGTCCCAGGGACACAAAGGATCGCTGCGGGCTGTCAGGGAGGGATCCCGTGGAAGCACCGAGCCGCGGGAATGGTGGCGGTCCCGGTAAGTCGCTGCTCTCCCCTTCCCGAGGCAGGAAAAGCGGCCGGGTTTCATGGCAGCTCCGGGAGAGGGTTCTGGAAGCTGAAGGCTCGGATGGATGTGGGGGATGAACCCAGCCGGGTCTCGCTGGAGATCAGCGGTGTTTTCCCTACGCTGGCAGCTCCCGCTCCTCCCGCTCCAGCCCTGCCATGGCTGGGGCTGCTTAAAGGCAGAAAGATGAGCTCCAAGTTTTGGGAAAGTTTTTCCTGTGTGAGCTATTCCTCCAGACTGTGTGGAAATTGTTCTAACTCGCACCGTAATTCTCCATTCCCATCGAGATTCTCGTTGTGGCACTGCAGGTGACAAGTTTAGGACTTTTCTGTCCTGTTGTTTGTTGTGCGTTTGTGAAAAAGATCCCTTGGTTACAGCTTTCTTTTGTACTTGGAGTCAGTGTTATAAAGACACTTTAAGCTTAAAAAGGAGTTGGGTATAAATGTGGCATAAATTAAACTTTCACCTTAGTCTAATGGAGGGCTGGTTCCTACAAACTATATTAAAATTAGGAATTAAGTCATAAGTATTATACAGAAAGCCTAAAAAAATTGATTTATCCCTTTGGCTTTCATTCATGGCCAAAATCTACTCCTTTAAAGCTGCAAAATTCAATGAGAAAAATTCAAAGACAGCTCTAAAAAACCGGGTGTCAGAAGTAAAATCAACGATGAACAGCATCATTTAAAGGTTTGGCTGTTTGGAAGAGAGAGGATTTAGCACGATATAAGCACATGGCAGAAGAATTTGCAGGAAAAGTTCGGAGGTTTTAATGACATTCCCAAATCATTGTTTGAGAGGAGACAATTGTGTGCGGTTTTTGTATTGCTGCCCTATAGGAACAGAACAGTCAAATCCAGAGGGTGGGAAGTGCAAAGTTCACAGCTCGGCGATAAGGACATTCCCCCCTTGTAGTACTTTTCCATCTTCTTGCCCTTAGGAGCATTCCCTAAAAACAAAACAGGCAGGAAACCCTGGTACTTTGGGGCGTTCAAAGCCTCTGAATTTTAAAAGTGTCAGGACAATCCACCAATGCTTATGTCCAACAAGGAGACAGAGGAATCCTTCAACTTTTTTCGAATAAAGGGAGAGAGGCCACTGGGCACACGCCCGTGGGGTTTTCTCTCTCTCCGTTTCGGAGGGTACAGCCTCCCTTTTATCCCAAACTCTCGGCCGCGCGTTGCCCTCCTCCTTTCCCCCTTGCCTGAGGTACTAGGGAGGTACAGCCTTCCCGAACCGCCTACCCCACATCCCCCCTTGAACCTACTGTTCTACCCCAAAGTTCAGAAGTTCAGCCTTGTGCAGACCCTTGTCTGTTGCAGGAGCCAGGCTGGCTGGGCCCGGTAAGGAACCTGCTGCCCAGAGTCAGCAGAGACATTAAAACCCATTTCAAAGACGTTAACTCCCATCAAACTGTTTGTAAAGACTTCGGCACGCATCTTTCCTCTCAAAAGAAAGTCCTGAAACACACGGGAGGGAGGAAGGGGGTGGGACAGGGGGCTGAACAAACATTTCACTGGAATCCTTTGAGGCTAAAAATGAGAATCCTCCTCAACTGATAAAAATCGGTGTCCTCCGAATCCCAGGGTCGCGAGCTCAGCTCCACACGGACAAACACAACAAATGCCCCAATTCCCCGCTCACCTTCATTCAGGGCATTGCAATGAGGCACGGAACTGCCACGCTGGGGTTGCTGAAGAGCAGGGATGGAAACATTCCCTGGGCAGGGGGAGGATGCTCTCCCAGCTGGAAGATGGATCCCTCCTCCAGCTGTGACCTCATGGCTGGAGCACAAGAGCAGGAATTAAGGCAGTTTTATCCAAAGCTTGGGCCAGATCCTGGGGACAGGGCGCACCTGTTGGAGGGGACGTGGCAAAGCAATTTGGGATCCTGTCACTGTGGCACTTGGAGCCATCTGGATGGATGCCATGTCCCTGATCCATGGGTGCCAGCTGCCCCTCACCCTGCTTAAAGCATGTTTGGGATTTGGGGCTCTATTTCCCAGTGTCTGAGGATTACTGGCCAGGGCTGTGCGGCTGCTCCGGACGGAGCTCCAGGATCCCAAAGGAGCCGTCCCCGTGGGATGGGCTGGGTGGGGATGTTCCTGGAGCACTCAGCCACCCTCAGCAGGTCTTCCCAGGTCAAGCGTGCGTGCAGAGCCTCACTCTGCTCCTCCACACGTTGCTCCTCCTCCCTAAATAAGGATCTGATTTAGTCCCGGGGAAGGGGAGCCACCACCTTCCACAGAAGGGAAATTCTCTCCCTGAAAAGAGGAGCTCTTTATTCCCAGAGCAGACAGTGGCTCTGCGAGGCTTCCTCCTGCACCAGCTCCCAGCTCAGCCCCATGAAAGGGGTAAAGATCTGCCCTGCTCCGCAGCCAGACCAGCCTGAGCTGACCCTGGCTGCAGGGAAGTTTGCTGGGTTATTTGTAACGGGTTTGCTTGGTAGAAAAAGGAAAATCTCTTTATCTTGGCAAGTGAAATTAAGGGACATTCATCATTCCCTGAGCCCCGAGACAAAGGTGTGTTCTGGCAGCAGAGCAGATCCTGTCTCTGGACAAAACATGAGCTCATCCGGCTGTGAGACCCTGTGATGCTGTAAATACACAGCCACAACAGACCTCCTCTTTTCCTCCAAAAACATTCCCATTTTCCTTTCTTGAACCTGCAGACAACCCACCCTTTTCCTCCCCAGCATGTTTTACAGAGGGATAGAACCATATTTAGCAGGAAAAGTAGCATCCAGCCCTTGCACGATGCCAAAATGTCATTGCCTTGCCCTCATCTCATCATTAGAAATCTGATTTCTAAGAAGCTTCACTGCAGAAGCGTTGCTGGCTGGCTGAGATTGGATGTTTGTGCATTGTGGAGTCATTTCTTAGTTATTTTAACACTTTGCAGAAAAAGCCAGGTTGGATAAGGCTTGGAGCACCCCCTGGAAGGTGTCTCTGCCCATGGCAGGGATGGAACAGGATGAGCTTTAAGTTCCCTTCCAACCCAAACCATCCTGGGATTCTACAATCCCCAGAACTTCCCCATTTCCTCACAGGATAAAGCCATTTAAGAGACTAAAACCCTATTAGATCAACCCCCTGCGTAATTAAATGCAGGGCACAGATCCCTCCAGGTCCCAAACATGGATTGTGTCCAGCCCCACGGAAGGACTGGCCCAGCACGCAGAGGAATCCAGACACAGCCCTTCCAGCCAGGCCACCTTGCCGAGGTGAAATCGGTGTTTGTGCTGCTGTGCTGGCACCTTCCTGCTCCAAGGGAAGGGAAAAAAATCCACAATTTTTGGGTAATCAGAGGAGAAAGTTCAGCCCTCCCGTTTCAGCCAAGGGAGTGCAGAGGATCCAGCCCAGTGGGATGAGGATGGGGTGGCAGGAGGGCTCCGTGTGGCTCAGAGGAGCTGAGGAAAGGCAACAAGGAGCCAAAAAGCCAAGGAATGGCCAAGGGACCACTGGAAATTGTGTCAGGGAAAGTGAAGAAAGGCAGCTTGTTGGGCAGGCTGCTGACTGGGAACCTTTTGGAACTGTGAGCAAATAAACCCAGGCCTGTTGTTGGAGTCCCCAGTGGCTCAGGGAAACAGGAGTCTCTTATTTTATTTTTATGTTGTTTTTTTTTTCTTAGCCACACTTTGTAAAGAACCAGGGCTACATCAAGGACGCAGCAACCTCCACCACAAACATTATTCCTGGGTGAAAACAACCTGGTCAGACAGGGTAACTTTGCTTTTCGGCACTTCATCAGCTTTTCTTTGCATCTAAATTTTCTCCACTGGAGCCAGCACTGCCATTATCCAGCAATGCCCCTCCAGTGAGAGACCTGGGGCTCCAAACAAGCAGAATTCCCGCACTCCTCCAGCACCAAAGGCCGAGCAAAAAGCCCCTCTTACAAGTGTTAAATAATGCAAACTTCGCTGGGAAGCTTGGGGTGAATTCCATTGTTTTCTGGCTGCGGCCCAGCCCCTCTGGAGGCTGCTGGGGATGGGGAAAGGCAGAGCACGCCAAGGGTTAAAGGGTGATGTAAATGGAGAGAGACATTCTCAGTGCAAACAAAAAGAGAGTCATGCCCTGAGGATCAGTGGCTGAATATGGGGTAAGGCAGTTCGCGATTCTCTTCTGAAGGAAACATTTTAATTAGCTCAATCCAAAACAGATACAGCCCAGAGAAGGCACCACGAGCAGGAAATGCTTTGTAAGTCTCAGAGGACAGTGAGGAGACAACGGCGGTGCTGAGCAATTAAAACAAAACAAAAAAAAAAAAAAAAAAAAAAAAAGGGAAAGAAGAAAGGAGAGCGCCTTTAGGGTTCGGCCTAAAGGAGAGACTCAGGTTTCCTTCCCTGCTCCGTCCTGGAGAAGAATTCAGTTGGGGTCCTGCTACAGTGCGTGCACGACCGAAAGGAGCTGTTGAACTTGGAGGGGGTGAGAGGGTCGCCAAGAGCCAAAGCCAGCTCAGACCAGGGGACAGGAGCGGCCAGTGGCTCCCACCTCATCCCGGCGCATCCCTGCGCTCACTCCCGGCTGAGGGAGAGCCGATGCCTCCTCAAGCGGCCCCGTGCTTGGGGTTTTTCTCTCACAGAGGATTGGAAAGCAGCTGCTGAAACCTGACTGAAGCGAGTAACTCTCAACCCCACCTTCCCACAGGTACGGCAGACTTGGTCGCACCCGCAGCAAAGGGATTTTGTGTGTGTCCAAAATTTTTGCGAGTGCCAGGCCGGGTGACACTGAGCACAATAAGTGTCAAAGCCATGAATAAGAGCCTTCCTGCCCTGGCTTTTATGCTAATCACCCGCGAACGTCCCCTTCCCCGGCATACCGGCCGGGCATTCACTCCGATAAACCAGGCCAGAAGGGCCCTTTGAAGCTCCACAAACCTCCGTGGACTTCAAAGTCCCACTTCTGTCTGCTCCTTTCCTACTGTTCTCCAATACATCATTTAGGATTAGGAAATGAAAGAGATTAAAGCATTTCTCCCTTCCAGCGCTTCGGATCGTCAATAGAGCTTTGTTTACAGGCAGCTGCTCCGCTTCCCACCCTCTAATCCCAGCCTTTCCCTGCTCCTACCGCACCGGGCAAGAAAGCAGGTGAAGGTTACTGGGAATGTGCGAGGAGCTCCAGGGAGGATGGAGCGCTCACAGGCACTCAGCGAGCTGAGCCGACCCCAAAACTGGTGTCCCAAGCGATTTCCCATCGCTCCACCTTTCTCTGGAGAAGCCAGATCCAGCATCGCCTACTCCAGCTGGTCCAGCTTGCCATACACCCACCCAGCTGACACTGGGAGAACAGAGGCAGCATCACTGTGCAGCCCCAGCTCCTGCCCTGGCAGCCTCCGACACGGAAAAATCAGCCACCAGATTGCCCCAGACTGGAGGTTTGTCCTTAAAGCTGCTTCCAGTTCACACTCTCAGAGTCCTCCGTGACCAAAACCAACTTTTACTGAAAAAAGAAAGTAGAAGTAAGGGGAAATTCCGTTGCAGGAACTGATATGTTTAATTTTTCAGGTAGAAAAAGGTTTTTTTTAATATAATAGTTCTGATTTTATCTATTCAAACAATAATGGTTTAATCTCATTTTATCTATAGTCAGCAGTCTGGAAGAACCCAAGTCCTACAGCCTTACACAGAATTATCATCTCTGCAAAAAGCTGCCAAAACCCAAACATCTCCCCCCACAAACCCTTTTTTGAGCCTTCCGCCTAATTAAAGTGGAACGAAGGAAGGAAATAAACCCCGAGAAGTTGCAGAGCAGAGTTTGTTGTAAAGCTGTAACCCTGGGCTCCGTGGTGGGAGTAAGTTACACATCCCACAGGCATTGTAGCAGTGGGGTGGGGAGCAGGGAGCTGCAAACCCTGGAGTGAATGGGGTTCTTGTCAGGAGAAGGCAGAAATAAAGCTCTTGCTGTGCCCCAGGAAAATCCCGATTTATTTCCAAGGTCAGGGGCTGAGACCCTATGAAAACACAGTGAGTGGTGCCATAACCTGGGACAAAATGCAGAGAAACCTCCCCAAAACCCCACTGTCCTGCAGGCTTTGGCTTCTTTACCTATAAACCTTTGTTTCTCAAGGTTTGAGAGATAACCTGAATACACACCGTGATAATCCAGCAAAAATCCTTCAGCTTTGGGAGGTTTTCCCATCAGGGCTGTGCCAGACCTCCCAAAGCCAGTGTTCAGTGGTTTAAATGAACACACAGGATGTCCCTCACGTCCAGACTGATAAAGATCCACTCATCTGACATCTCACATGACTAAAAGAAAATGCGATGATGCCAAAAATGCCAGCCCCAAGCTCCGCGCTGTTTTTTCTGACCTCGTTTTGCTGCACATGTGGAGAACGGGATCAGTGTGGAGCTGGAAGAATGGGATAATGGAATAACAGGGGCTGGTTTTAAATTTGTTTTTTCCCTGCAGTAATCCCTGTTCTAACAAACAGTTGCTCTGGTTGGAGCTGCAGTCTGGCAGTTCGGAGGTGTCTTGGGGTGCCGGGAGGAGGAAATACAAGAACTGTAAACAGGATGCTCAGGCACCATAGGAAGTAACACCAAGTTTTCCTCTCTTTTCAGTCCATGGAGGATGGGATATTTCTGTGATAAAAGAGTAAATCCTCTGCTGAACCTCACTCTGAGTAGCAGGGTTATGTGAGGGATGGCTGCTGGAGGTTTGCTTGTACCACCCCTGCTAGGAGAGAGAATATTCTGAATTTTATCACATTAAACGGGGTTTATTCTGTTACATTCTTCCCCTCCTGGACTCACCCTCAGTTTAAATATAGGATTTAAAGCTTTGCCCTGCCTGAAATATAAAGAAAACTCCTTTGTCATCCTGTATTTACTTTTTAAAATATATTGCTTTACTTTTTCCCAGCCAGACAACAGCAGTGGTGACCGCGGTGTCCATGAAGAGCATCCCAGTGCTTTAATCCATAGTGGAAAGGAAGGAAAGGGAATTTTACACTCGGAAAACTCAATCTGTGGACACATCCTACAGAATTTAAAGCACATGGCTGGGTTTCAAAGCCACTTGTCAGCTTGTTTAAACACCTCAGGGTTCCATAGGTAAACAAGCCAGGCTGTATTTTAAAGCCCATAAGTTAACTAGACAATTGCTGGCAGGCAATTCCCAGAGATTAGGCACTGGAAAAAACGGGATCTGACCTTGGGGCTGTCTGGAGCAGAGCAGGGAGAAAAGAATCAGGTGATGGAGCACCTTTTTTCCTGTGTGAGGAGTATCTGGGTTAGGCTACAGGCAACGAGCAAAGGTGAGAGTTCCAAAGGCACCTTCCAAACCTGGGTCTTGAGGAACTGCCACAATCCAGACCAGGCTGGAAAGCGGGGTTTCCATCGGGCTCCCAGGCTGTGTGAGGTTTCCAAAGACACCCAAGCCCTCGGAGATCTGCCCAGTAGGACCCAGAGTGAAGCCTGGAGAGTGTGGAGAGTGTGGCACACCCGGGGTTCACACACCCAGGGAGTCACATTCCAGCGTAAGCACAGACTCTCCTGATGGAGATAACAGGGAGTGTCTGCACTGGGAGGGAGCTCCAAGCCAAGGATTTCATGCTTTAGGCTGAGGGTTAAGCCAAGGCTCAGCTGTTTCTGTTGGAGCTTGTGAGCTTTCCAGTCCAACTGAGCTCTTGTTTAAAGGCATTTAACGTTCAGGCAAGACCTTTCCTTATTTACACCACCACAGAGCCAAAGTGAGTTCAATCCCACATTTGAGATTTTACTCCTGTTCTTCTCATAAATTTAAATATTTGATAACTTTATTTAGCTTGTTTCCCACTAAAATTCACCTAACCATGAATTTAGAAGAAAAACACTTCCACAGGAGAGACCTTTGAGTTCCAGCTCATCTTTTTGGATGTCCAAAGGATGAAGTCATCTGGGAAGGGAGATCTGGCCGTCCTCCTTTCCTGCTACTTTGCCAGGTGCAGAGGTGAGGTGCTGCCTGCTCCCAGGGTCACAGCACCAGTTTTTGGGAAGCCTGTGGTTCTCCAGGCATTCCCAGGTGAGGAACCTGCCCCTTCCACCCGGCAAAGCCATGGATATTCCAGTTTTCCCAACACTTGCCGTTTCACCAGTAAGACTGACAGCTTGCATGTGCAAACAATGGTCAGCATGAGCTTTCCCAGGAGGAAAACGTACGGAAAACATCTGATTTTGATCGTTTGCATCCCAGATTATCCCGAATCCACGCTCTCTTCTCCATTTTATTTGTTTATATGTTGCCATTACAACCTTTAACACAACTCAGTGACAGGTTTGGAGCTGAAACTCCTCTGTCAGGGGATGACTCTGGAAAGGATCCCACTCTTCACAAGGGTTTCACCTCCAAATTATTCCCAGTTGTAGCTCCTAAATCTCTTCGATTACAGGGAGATTCCAAACTGGTTCATATTTGGTTGGCTGGAGTTTGTAAGGAAAAGGTCTTTCCCTTCGTGACCCAACTTTGCTCCACATTTCCAAGAAGTGCTGATCCAACTCACAAACCCCCCTCGCTCCAACGAGGAGACTTTCCAAGGGAATATCCTCACAGGCATTAAAAACACTTCAAATAGCCAGGAGGGATGATCCAGGCAGTTCAGGAAGCACCTATGTCCAAGTAAAAACATGCTCACTTCAACTCCACGTGGCTCCAAAGCTTGTTGAGTTGGGACAAAGCGTCGTAAGAGCGTAGTCCATGAGATTTCCCAAATTTCACATTCCAAACCTTGACAAAGATCAGGAATGAAAAGCAGCTGTTGGTACAGCTTAGAGGAATCTTTCTCGGAAAGGTTTTACACTTGCAAAAAAATCCCTCTTGGAAGTAATACCATATTTGCAGACATTTTTAAGGGGAAAAAAAGCAAACGTGACTTTGGGAAGTGTTTTTGATAAACATTTCTGAGGTACAAGAGTTTTCCACTTTGGAAAACGTGTAAGGATGCTCCTACTTTCAATTACAGAAAAAGGCAAAGCAGCTCTTTGTTATCATAGATTTTGGGGATTTTTAAAATACTTTTGCATCAAAAAAGGTTGCAAATCCATAGAACTTTCCTTTGTGCACAGTTTAAAGCAAACACTAAAACTTCCAGCTTTTCTCCTCCTGTTACAAGTTTAGGGGAATATTTCAGATGTTTCATTCTGTTAAATTTCTTTCCAAACACACTGGGCTAATTCCATCGCAGATGTTAAACAAAAACCTGTCCAAAGGGAAAGTTGGAATTATCACAGAATGGTTTGGGTTGGAAGAGACCTTAAAGCCCCTCTTGTTCCACCCGCTGCCATGGACAGGGACATCTTCCATAAACCAGGCTGCTCAGAGCAATCACTCTCCTTCAAACAGGAGGATGAGGGAGTGATGGAAAGAAAGGAAAGGCCAAATTCAGTAAATTCTGTCTTCAACTGTGAAAAATCCCAATAATAGTGGAATTTGTAAAGACTCGCTTGAAAACTAATTCCTGCTCTTGTTTGCACATCCATTAACTTGGGAATTTCACTTGCACAGCCACTTTGGGTGACAGGTTCAGGACTGACGGCAGTTCTCTCTCTCTCCTTTAGGATGAAAGGGTCCATGAGGGAGATGCGGTAGGAAGGAGTCCAGCCACCTCCCTGGAATGTGTTCCTTCGGGAAGGGACGAGCTCCCTGCCTTATTTTATGGATGTCACTGAAGTAGACTTTGAAGGCCTTTGGAAGCCCATCCCAGACTTGGCATGGGAAACCACAGCAACAACCATACCTGCCTGACAGATGATTCCTTCAAGTACAACCTGTACGGAGCCGTGTACAGCGTGGTCTTCATCCTTGGCTTGATCACAAACTGCGCCTCCCTCTTCGTTTTCCTCTTCCGGATGAAGATGCGGAGCGAGACGGCCATTTTCATGACCAACCTGGCGGTTTCGGACTTGCTTTTCGTGTTCACTTTGCCCTTTAAGATTTTTTACAACTTCAACAGGCACTGGCCCTTCGGGGACAGCCTGTGCAAGATCTCGGGCACGGCGTTCCTCACCAACATCTACGGGAGCATGCTGTTCCTCACCTGCATCAGCGTGGATCGCTTCCTGGCCATCGTGTATCCCTTCCGCTCCCGCACCATCCGCACCAGGAGGAATTCCGCTATCGTCTGCGCCGGCGTTTGGATCCTGGTCCTCAGCGGCGGAATTTCGGCCTCGCTGTTCTCCACGACCAACGTGTCCAACACCAGCACCACCTGTTTCGAAGGGTTCTCCAAAAGGATCTGGAAAACCTACCTGTCCAAGATCACCATATTTATTGAGGTGGTGGGATTCATCATCCCTCTGCTGCTCAACCTCACGTGCTCCTCGCTGGTTCTCCGGACTTTACGGAAGCCGGCCACCCTGTCCCAGATTGGGACGAACAAGGAGAAAGTGCTGAAGATGATCATCGTGCACGTGGCCATTTTCGTCGTGTGCTTTGTCCCCTACAACTCCATCCTGTTCCTGTACGCGCTCGTGCGCTCCCAGGCCATCGCCAACTGCTCCCTGGAGAGATTTGCCAGGACCATGTATCCCATCACGTTGTGCATCGCCACCCTCAACTGCTGCTTTGACCCCTTCATCTACTACTTCACCTCCGAGTCCTTCCAGAAGTCCTTCAACATCAAAACCCAGATCAAAATGGATTCTCTTTTCAAGACGGAGATACCGCTCACAAAGACGGCGCTGCCGGCGCCGCAGGATGAGATCAGTGACCAGGCCATCACCAACGGAGGAGACCCCACATCTGAATCCCATTTCTAGGGAGATGTTTACACAGGGAGTTGTCCCCCATTAACTCCTGATTAACACCACGTGGCAAAGAGCTGTTCCAGAAAATGGGGGCTCACACGTGGGGTTAATGAAGAAAAGCTGCTGGGGGATGGCAGATCCTCACACTGGGATGGTCCCATCATATTCCACAGGTGAACACAAAATACCAGAATCCCAATGGATCTCCCTTTGGAGATTATGGATAGGCAACAACACATGCATCAGCTCAGGAGGGAACAGAACAGCTTCTTTAACCAGAAGATGCCAACACTTGGCATTTTTCCCCCTCAGCAGTTGACATGGGACCAGTTGGGAAATAGAAAATTTCATTTCCTTAGAGATTCCTGCCAATATTTCCTGCCTTCTGGAGATGCATCCTCCTCCTCATATGTTAACTCAGTAACTTCCCACAATATGTATGTTTGCTTACAAAGGCATAATAAAAGCTTGTGGCTTTTCCTTACTCCACTGCCAGAGTGTAGAGCCTGGTTTTCCTAGAGACTGGAATTCATGGAGAGGTTTGAATTTTAAATAACTGTTTAGCAATTAGGCAAAAGAGTTGCTTGGTGACGGCAAAGATAATAAGGAAAAAAAGATAATTAATACTACGGTTTTGAAATCTGAAGTTTCACTTTTATCAGATTAAGCTGTCGTTTAATTTATTTGATTATTTTTAATGCCACGTCTGGGGAGGAGTAAAGAGCTCATTAATGATCTGTTGCACCCGGGCTTTTATATCCCAGGGGATTATATGACTATTTCTGGGAAGGGCTGGGCTGTAAAGTCAGCTGGAGAAGGGCCTGAAAACCCAGAGTTCTTCCGAGGGCAGAGCTCCCATATGGAACTGAGGCAGCTGAAGGCCCAGGAGTGCTGATCCCACTGAAATATGGACAAGTGGTGTCAGAGCACCCAATTAAGGGATGATCTGTGATCGTTTAATGGGTTTCTAGGGCCTTGAAGTAACTCAAAAACCAACTTGCTGCACTCTTTTCTTAGCTGGTTACAGCAATATTGTCTTGTTTTCCAATTAATTTATTACCTTTCCTTTCATAGACTACAGAAATATATGGAAAATTAATTATTTGTATGTGTTGCATTTTACCACCTGGTTCCTTTCTCCAGCTCTTGGCTCGTGTTTGAAGCTCTGCAGCCCTTCCCAGGCTGGGTCATTCTTAAGTGTAAGATGCAGAAACGAGGAGAACAATTTAATTTGAAAAAAATATAAAGTTATGAGTTGTTAGCTCAGCAATCTACATTTCCATGGTAAAGCTACTTGTAGGACTATATTGCCAAAAAAAGAGATAAATTATTAATTGAACAGATGTTTTCCACTCAAGTCTATTTTAAATCTCTCTGATGAAGCCTCAGGAGATACGAGAGCAACACCTCAAATGTGACCGTTTAAAGCAACAGAGGTTTAAGTGTGAGAAGAATTCAGCTGTAAAATGTTAATGCTTCCAAGGGAATATTTATTTAGCACTGCATTCACTTTGAATAAAGAAGTCAGTGGCTTACCAAGGCTGGGAGACCCCAGAAATTATTCTATTCCAGCCCTAAAATGTCACTTATTGGAAAAAAAGCATATGATCAACACATTATACACAGAGAGCATGAGAGCAGCCAAAATATTCTGTTTCAGCTCTGAGTTACAGCAGTATTTGCTGGAAACTTGCACACAGGACTGGCCTGGGAGGCTTTTCTGGAGATTGAGCCCTCAGACAACAGCACTTTGGAGCAGAAAAATGTGAAAACAAGGAGAGATCACAGGGAAAAGTTGGTGGACTGAGGTCGATGTGGCGGGACAAGGGACAGACACTGACAGGGAGTTTGTCAGCGGCTGGGGAAGGTTTACCTCCAGCCCAAGGGCTGAGCTGGGCTTTAGGAAGGAGCAATATTTGCCATTTAACCAGAGGCAGTGTCAGGCAGTGCACTGCCCCTCTTCCTGCCCGTGCCCCTTTCCTGCTTGACCCAAACTCTTCAGAGGGATATTTAAAATCCATATTTGCTTTGGCTGACGAGCCCGTCTCAGCCCTTGCCATGAAATGTGTGTATTTCAGAGCAGTCCTTCCCGTAACTTCAGATCCAAAGGCAAAGTGAGGGATTTGCCAGGCTTCCCTACAGGCAGAGCTCTCCCTATGGAACAAATCCTTCACCCCGTGGCAAACAGGAGGGTTGGGGAATCATCAGCAGCTCTCACACACCCCAAACTCTGTGAGAAATGGGGCACCCCATCCCAACACCCTGCCAGAAACTGCACTTAATGGGACACAAGCTGCATTTTTAGGGACGAGAGAGACAAGGAATAAGAGCAGGAAGAGTTCCCTAACAAGCTCCATTTCTAGAGGTGGGAGAGAGAAGGAATGAGAGTGAGAAGGATCCACTAAAAAACTGAGGGTGTGTTTAGAACCACAGAATATCCCGAGCTGGAAGTGACCCACAAGGATCATGGAAGCCCAGCTCCTGGCCCTGCACAGGACAGCCCCAAGAATCCCACCTATGCCTAAAAACACATCTTCCTATTGGCAAGAAAAATATCTGGAACATGAGAAAATGCTCTTCTCTGAGGCAAACCCCTGATTCATTCAGATTTAGAGGAGAAACCTGTTTACACTCAGCTTGTTCTCAGTGGGCAAAATCCAACTGCCAGCTTGGAAATTTTATTTTAAAGCTGCTGCTTTCCACTTGCAAAGCAAGAAGAGATCCCAGAGTTTGTGGGGTTTGGGAGCTTTGTGGGACAGGGCGGTCCTCGTGTCTGGTGGCTGCCAGGGAATCTCTCATTTCCAGAGCCCTGAGACACCTTCTGCTCTGGGTGTGCTCCACAGGCCTTCCTCTGGTTAAATCCAAGGGAAGAAAGAAAAGTCCAGGCTAGAAACCACTGTCTGGCCTTCTGAAGGAAATGTTAAAAGAGAGGAGGGAAAGAACTGCCTGGGACTGGACAAGCTCCAGGCTCC
Organism: Struthidea cinerea; assembly: GCA_013397865.1. Taxonomy (NCBI): domain Eukaryota; kingdom Metazoa; phylum Chordata; class Aves; order Passeriformes; family Corcoracidae; genus Struthidea; species Struthidea cinerea. Next base: position 129,223 of record VZTI01002729.1, read on the forward strand.
ACATCCATGGCCTGCCTGTAATCCCAGCATAATGGGTGTCTTTTTGGGAGCCAAACCAGTGCCAATGCTTACAAATTTCTGCTTGCAGTTTTACGGGGCAAGAGCTGTGGTGGATATTCTCACATAAAATGTAATCCTATCATCCTGTGCCAAAATGCCAACTGAAAAGACCCATTATTTTGTAATTTAAGACCTCATAAATCATATGGAGATCACATGATGACTGACACTCACATCTGCCTGGGACGGGTCTTGACTAATCTGTTTTTTTCTAGGTCAGGTACACTGAGTACACACTCCACGGTTTGTGGATAAATAACCAATTATACATTCAGAGAGAGGAAAAGTCATTTTTCAGATGTCAGCAAAGCCAAGCTGGGAGGAGAGGGTGGCAGGAAAGTGGACTCCCAGTTTTTCTGGCTGAGGGGCAGCTGAGTGTTCCTCCCCCCCTATGAAGGGCTGCTGTCAGCCAAGACAACGCCACGACTTCAAGTTTAAAAATAAAATCAAATTAATTCAAAGTCACTGCCTTTAGCTGAGGCAGGACCCGGAGATCCTAAACAAACATTAATCACGGATTTCCTTGCTCCCAGCCAGCTCCCTGCTCCCATTCCCCAGTCCTCCCACAACATTTGTTCACCAGCTTTGCAACCCATTGCCCAGCTGGAAAAGCTGCGGCTCCAAAAGGCTCCCGAGCCCTCTGCCCAGCCCAAACCCACCCTGGGGTGCCCACACCTGGTGAAATTCCCTGTCAGTCTAAGCTGTCACAACAGGGGCAAGCAGGGCCTCGTTCCACAGTCCCAGGGAAGCTCCTCTCGGTGCCACCACGGGCCCTGTGATGGGTGAAAGGTGCCAAATGCCACTTAAATCTTGGGTAAATCTTGCGTAAATCTCCACCAGCTTTGCACAATCGGCGCAAACTACCCAGAGTTACATCAAGGAAACACAAGGGCAAAGAGGCAGCACAAGCCACGTATAAAAGCCATGGATTAGCTCTTGGATGAGCCAGAGGGATGGAAGGTTCCTGTGCTGCATGTATACATCAGCCAGCCAGGCTCTGCTCCTCCTATCCCTGCTCCCTGCATGGATCCAGCCTTGAAATCCCTCTAAAACTATCCCTGGGAAGTTTTTTGTTGGTTCTCCCTGAAGTTCTGCATGGATGAGGGAGGGAGGCTCTGCTCCCTCTCCAGCTCAAATACACAGATGACCCAGAAGGAATTTCCCATGTGCCAGAGAGACACAGCACTTCTGATAACCTTCTCAAAAGCCAGTGTCCCCACAGAGCTCCCCGGTGACATTCCACGCCATTCCCAGTGGGAAGGTTGCTGTCCGCAGGCAGGAAATCGTCCCCTCAGGGACAGCAGTGGCTCCTGTGAAAGTGTCCTTTGGTGTGACCTGCTGGCCACGAGGAACCCTCAGCACAGGATAACCCCAAAGCTTTGCTGTGCCAAAGAGTCTTGGGGCAGGATTTAGGGACAGGAACAAGGCAGCCCTCACTTCACTAAGCAGGTTTTGGCCTCAGCATTAACTGAGGAAAGAGGCAGAGCTGTTCTCCATGGATTAGCAGCCCAAGCCTTGTTTTCCCTGTAATTCCAGGAAAGCTGGAATTTTTATTTCTGAATGCTGACCCCAGAACCCAGGCTGGGTCTGAGCTGTGCACTCACCCTCTGACACTCCAAGGACCATAAACCACCCTTAGAATCATGGAATTAAGGTTGGAAAGACCTCCAAGAAGATCAAGTCCAACCATCAAGCCGGCTCCACCATGTTCACCACAAACCCACGTCCCCCAGTGCCACATCCACACATTTTCTGAACACTTCCAGGGGTCTCCACCACTTCCCTGCTCCAATGCTTGACAGCCCTTTCTGTGAAAGAATTTTCCTAATATCCAATCTAAACCTCCCCTGGCACAACCTGAGGCCATTCCCTCTCATCCTGTTACGGTATGTGTACATAACCTGGATCTCCCTGGAATTCTGTGCCATGGGAATGGCACTTGGAGAAAATTAAGTTTGTTGGAGGTTCAAGGCCTCAAAGAGCTTAGAAAGCGAGGAAGATCTACCCAAAACATCTTTGAGTGGTCAAAGATCCTTTCCTCTGAGCACAGATTCCAACCGTGGGAATCTCCTCCCTTTCCTGTTTGTTCTGTCAGGATCTGGGTATGATTAAATACTTGTTCTGCCTGATGTGAAATCCCTGGAAGTGTCCAAGGCCAAGTTAGACGGGGCTTGGAGCAACCTGGGATAGCGAGGAAGTGTCCCTGCCCATGGTCTTTAAGGCCAACTCCAACCCAAACCATTCCGTGATTTAAGACAGCGCTTTTAAGCCCTAAAAAATGTGCACATTTCACAGCCAAACATGGAGCTATTCCTGTTTTTTTCCTCTGGAAAACATCACTTCACTCAAAACTAGCATTTAACGCTGCTGGCTGTTCTTGATTTTAATTCTTACATTTAATTTTCATGCAAAACACCAGGACACTCACACCCCTCACCCACTGGGACAAGCAAGGAGCAGGGTGGTTTCTTTTTGGGATCACTTGGCATATGTTTTCCAAGAAAACTGTCCAGTTCCTAAGAAAAACCTGGCCTGGCTTTTCCCTGCCTGAGGGATTTGAGCAATGTAAATATTGTATAGAAGTGACAACGCCCATGTTTTGCACTGTTTGCTCTTTTCTGTTTCTCCGTGGATGTGTGTGGATAATGAAAAAGGAAAGTTTTTTCCGGAAAAACAGAACGTGTGAGCGTGCTCATTTACCCGGACTTACATAAATACACAATATTAGCTGGAATAATATTTAAATTTCACTTTCCCTGCAGCCCTCTCAAATCCTGAGTACATCCAGCACACATGCAGATTTTCCTGGAAACTCTCAGCATGGAAACTGGTCATTCCTTTTTCTTGGTTTGTACAAATCTCCCCATTTCTTCCATCATTAACCCAAATCACCTCTGCAGTCATGGAATCCTTTCTTGGAACTCATTCCCTAGATCACTTCCCAGACCACAACACACAGAAAAAACCAAAGCAATTGCACTGAACCTATTTTAATTTATATTTCCCCAAGTTCCCATCTTTCCTGCACAGGATGACACATTGCTAATGGAATAAAATTAACCTTAAAAATAGCTTTTGACCACTGGAAGGGCTGTGCTGCTTCCAAAGCTGGCCTCATGTGTTATCCCTGGAAGTGAGGTGGAATAAAAGCCCTCTCAGCACCAGGGAGAGTTGAAATCTTACTCAAGGAGTCTGAGAACCTCACGAACAACGCTGAATTAGCGGCTGATCCCCAGGGGAGGGATTATTTTATGTCCTAAATCAATATTAGCTGCATTAGGGAGCTGAGGAAAGCGCTGCAGAAGAGGTGTCTCAGATCTCCTGCTGCACAGATGAAGAGTCTTGGGAAATAATTCACAAATTTTACGTAGGTCACACAAAGAAAAAAATGATCCTGTTTGAATAGTGGCATGGTGGCATTATTAACATTGTAAATTCTGGGTGCTCTGTAACTGTTCAGAAAACGTGTGGATGTGGCACTGGGGGACGTGGGTTTGTGGTGAACATGGTGGAGCCGGCTTGATGGTTGGATTTGATCATCTTGGAGGTCTTTCCAACCTTAATTCCATGATTCTAAGGGTGGTTTATGGTCCTTGGAGTGTCAGAGGGTGGGTGCACATAGTGGCATGGTAACATTATTAACATTATAGATTCTGGGTGCTCTGTAACTGCCCATTACACACTGGAAGCCTGGCCTAAAGAAAAGCCCCCCCAAAACAAGGCCTGGTGTAAGCTCAGGCCTGGTGTAAGCAAGGCCAGGTGTTGATTGTGCAGCTCCAGGGAATATTTTGTTATTTATAACATGATCAGCACCGCTCAGAGCTCGAGGTCACAGCAGAGCTGAGATTTGCTTACACAACTGCAGAGCCATCAGAGCCCAAATTTCCAGCACATGGGCAAAAAGTCCTCTTGAAACCAGGATTAAGCCTGGCCTGGAACTGGCTGACAGGCCCAGGAAGGGATTTGAGACCTTGCTTCATTTTCAGGTTTGGGCAGGAAAAAGGTTCAGATTTATTAAAGGGCAAATTTCAGCCCTAAGTCCAACAATCACATCCTGGAATACCTGGAGGAGGAATTTTCTCTTTCTGGCTTAGGGCTGCTGTTTTCCCCCTGGCACAGGGACAGCTGGAGGCCACAGGCAGGGGGCCAAAGGATCCCACTGAAATTCCTGCACTCCCCTCCAGATTCTGCATTGCAAATGATACCATTTGAAAAGCTTCTTCCCCCAGGGTTACTCAGGAGAATAATTTGGCGTTTTCCAACCCCATTTCCACTTGTGAGAGATGACATGGATGATGGAACCATCCCAGTCCAAGGGAACGGGGAATATTGGGGAAATTTGTCATGGCTTAGGCATAAAAGCGGCTTTTAGGCAATTCAGATTCCTGTCTTTTCCCATCTATTTCCTCATCACTCCAAAGCAGCAGAGCAGTGAGGGATCACAGGTAGGATTGAGGATGGGGACATACCTGTAAACCACTGTCCTGCCACAGGCACTCCTTCCCAAATATTTATCCTACAATTCCCCCTTTAAACACAACTCCTGGTTGTTCATTGATACTCTCTAAATCCAGGGCTCACAGGACATTTGTCCCTCCCTTTTTTGAGTGGGGGAGGACAATGACATTGATTCTGGAGGCCGCCTCCCTTTCTCCTCTCCACATCCCCTTCGGGCTCCCCCAGGCACGTTGTCCCCCGGATCTCTACAATATAAATTTAAATCCAATAGCACTCTAATTTCCACCACCTCCCCCAAAATGAGGTTTATTTTTAACCAGGATGCTGGCAACAGATTTATCCCATCCATCCCTGTGCTGGCACAGGGAAGGTGTCCATGGAGGGAGGACAATGGGAACTTCTAAGCCAACTTTGCAGCCTCACAGAGCCCCTCTCCAGAACAAACAGCAGGGACGTGCTGAAGATGAACTTTTATTTCCATGTGAAGTCTTAAATACAACTCCTGAACGTTGAAACTCCCTGGCTGACACCAGCAGCCCCTCAAAGCCACCTCATCCTCATAGACCTGTGGTTTAAATCAGAATTAAACGGCGATTCCCACATTATTTCACCTCTTACTCCCATTTTTATTTCATTATCTGAACCTGTTTGGGTTTGCACTCACAACAGCAGAGTTCTTGCTGCTAATAGAGCACCCTGTCCTTGGGAAAGAAATGAAAAACACTGCTAAAAACATCCTTTAGTTCTTGGGAGCCAGCAGCTGAGGAGGGACAGTTATTTCTGGATTCCTGTTAGACAAAGCAGGACAGATTGTGGGGATCAGTCACAAGGCAAAGAGGGGAAAAAAGTAATCAGGATAACCCCTGTCCAGCAGTGAGAACAAGTGCCTGGATTCCTGGGAAGTCCTTGACTTGCCACGGCCTAGAGCCAGACTGCGACTGATGCCAAAAGTGCAGGACTGGGCATTTTGGCTACTTAGGGATTTGAAATCCCACATGGATTTGTCTGCTACCAAAACTTCACCACAAATGCCGTAAGGTTTTCCCACCCCTACGGATGATGGCCTGGAAGCACATCCTTGTTGTATCCCAGCCTGTCTCCGTCTGCACGCAGCGCTGGGAGAGCCAAAAGGGCAGAAAAGGAAGAGGAAGGAGTCCAGGATAACTCCACGTGCATCTCCAAGAACTAATGCAGGGAATTCTAGAAGGAGTAGCTTGTCCTACAAAGGAGGGTGAGGATATGGGGACATGGTTTATGGTCGTGCTCTTGGCAGTACTGGATTAACGGCTGGGCTCGATCTCAGATGTCTTTTCCAACCTAAACAATTCCACGATTTGGAAGGAGGAAGGCTGAGGGAGAGGAGGGAGACTGTATGTTGGAATTAGATCATAAATTTCCTCAAATAACTCATGGACCTGAATCTCCCACAGGGGTCAGCTCCCCTTGCCAAGCTGGCCAGGTGCCCAGCAGCTCGCACCTGAACCTGATCCTGCCCCAGCACAGCTCCAGGTTCATAAATCCAGGGGTTTCTGGCCAGGGAACAGGGCTGAGCTCACACAGCCCCGCTGTTTCCATTCGGGGCTTGGCTCACACCTGGCCAGCCCCGAGCAGAGCAGCCCCAACATCTGCAGGAACCCCCAGCCCCAAAACCTCAGGTGCTTTTCAAAGAGTGCAACGGCATTTTGATTACAAACAGGACTATTTTAATCAGAAAAAGCTAGGAGCTTGTTCTGCAAACCAGTTTTATTGTCTGAAACTGGAGGTTTTATCGTCAACATCTTACACTGGAGGAGAGAAAAAAATCCCAGTGCATTGCCAAAGCCATTCCCCCTCTCCTGTGAGTCACAGGTTTGACCCAGCCTGGTGGGACAGGAGCCATCTGACAACAATGGGAGTCTGGCACTTTGCATCCCGGAGTTCAACGAGCGCACGGGCCCTAAAAATAAACCCTGCTAAGCTGCTGGAGCTGTATTTTCCTACCAAATTTCCTGCTGAGCCGATCCAACCATCATTCGACCACATGGATAGACCTCCTCGGTTATAGGCAGGGAGATTTAATTAGGAAGGAAGGAAGCAGGGAATTCCTGTTTGGGGTTGTTTTTTTTCGAGGGGGGAGTAGGAGGGAAGAACAAATGAGACAAAAAGAATTATGAGCAATGGACACGTTTTCCTGGCATTGGGGTTGCTGCAGAGTAAAGGACGCTGTGAAACATCTCCTTCCTCCTCAGGGGTCTCTCTCTCCTTCCTTCCCTTCATCCAGCACGGTTTAAATAAAGAAACATCTGCAGCAACTCCCCAGCAGACGAGCCCTACTCAGGGAAAGATAAATACGAGTATCTGGGATGTGTACAGAGGTGTAGGATGCCAAGGGGCTTTGTGGGAATTGGGTGCCAAGTCACTTGAGCTGCAGATTAGAGCTGGCAGGGATTCCACGGAGCCTGGCCCCGGGAAAATGTGCTGCAGGACAGCCAGCCATGGGAATACTCACAGGAAGGGACACACTGAGGTACCATGGCTCAAAAAGGACTTCTTGGTACGAGGAAAAGGCTACGAATGGATCTACATCACAGAGGGAGGGAAAAACCCCTGATTAGGCAGAGAAACCCGTGGTGTGTGGAGTGGACAAGAGCTGGAATTACCCTTGAGTTCAGGATCTCATCTCCCATGTGGGAGCTCTCCGAAGCAGCTCTGTGCAATCTTTACATCTCTCTCTGTATCTAGGGAGAATCCAAGAGTTCCCACTCTGCCAGGAGCTGTTTGGGAAACAGGAGTTGCTAAAATCCCCATCCCAGCCAAAGGTGCTCCCTGGATGCTTTACAGAAGGAGCCAGCTTGGACAGGCCTTGGAGCAACCTGGGCTATGGAAGTGTCCCTGCCCATGGAATGAGCTGGGCTTTAAGGCCCCGTTAATCCCCAGCCATGCTGGGACCCTCTAAGGGGGACACATGCTCTGCTCCATATGGATGTGCCTCGGGATGCTTCCCACCTTGGGAGCAGCAGCTTGTGCACGCTCCCTGATTCCTGCAGAGCTCCTTGGCTGAGCTGTCTCATCCTCACAGATGATGAGATGACCTTTATCTGGTAACAGAGATCACCCCAGAGCTCTCTCCCTGCTCCGAACAGGAAATCCCAAGCCAGCACCACGCAGGCTTGGAGCAGACAGGGACTTTTCCAGCAGCAGGAATTCCACACCTCTCCTGGGCTGCCCTTTCCCTTTGCTCTCCTGCTCAGTATTTCAGGGGAAAATGGATAACGTGGGAGATTTAAAGCTGTTCCCAATAAAACCAGCTCTGCTCCACAGCTCCAGCAGGAAAATCTCCTCTGCTGAGGCTGAACAGGCACTTGCAGCTGGAGCAGGGGGAGACCAATGGCTACAACAGGATCTATTTTTCCTGGCTTTGTCTCACTCGACTGCTCCAGAAAGCAACCTAAGGGCTCTAGGCAAGGAGCAGAGATCAAATTCACTTCCTTTCCTTGCAGGGCTTGAAGTGAAAGATCCTATTCCACGGCGCTCTCTTAGGAAAACATATCCAGCATATTTTTACTTCTTTTCCCCCCCCCCCTCTCTTTTTTCCTTTTTGCAATAATCTCTGGATGAAGCCCAGAGCCAGGCCTGGTGTCTGTCCGGATCAGTGACATGCACTGGATGAGCTGAGCCTGTCCCAGTTTGAAGGATGCATTCCCAGAAGGAATTCAGCTCATTGTTGGGCTCTGGGAGAGGCCTGCAGGCACCTCCTGGAGCTGCTGAAAGCTGGGGCTCAGCTTTGTAACACCCTCTAAGCCAGACCTGAGGGGGGTTTATCACACCCAGGCAGATTGGGCAGCTCAAGGTCACATCTGGCTCCTCCTGGAACAGCAGAGCCCAACTGCAGCCTCACACCAGGGAAAAAATCCTCCCACCTCAGTTAATTCACTATTTTTTCATCACTTTGTTCTTCCCAAACCTCCACCTGCCCGGGTAGCACTGGAGCTCAGCATCCCAGCATTCCACAAGGGGCTGCCACTCAATTCCTCAGGAAAAAAACCTGGCGGCAAGTGCAGATTTCTGATCCTGAAATAGGAAGCTCCATCCCCACATGGAAATGAACATTTTAGCTAAGGAAACACAGGACAAATCAAAACACAAGGGGATGCAAATAATGCAGGGATCGAACTGTGCGTTAGGCAGCAAGCCCCAGTGGCATTTTGGAGACCATCCTAAGAAAAAGGCTGTTTATTCCCAGCTCCATAGCGACCAAAAATCACTTGTGTGAGCTCTGCTTGTCCTGCAGCCAGCCTGGTGTCTCCAGCAGGAAATCAGGGGAGGAATTTTGATTACAAGCGATCACTGCTGAAGATGTGTATTCAGACAAAAAAGACTTTTCATCCAGTCCCCTTTGTTTCTTGATTCACAGTCAAACTCTAATCCTATGGCAAGTTGGAATTCCCATAGCAACTCTTTTGAGGCAGGAAAAGCTGGCAAGGGGGAAAAGGCATTATTTAAATACCTGATTACTGACTTCTGCAGCGAAGCTGCTGCCAAACACCCAAGAACAACTTCTTTTTAAGCTTGGGCTAAAAGCAGAAACCCTTCTAAGGTGAACATCCAATGTGAAAATCCTTCCTTTTAGGAGCTGCACATTCTCAGTCTGCTCCCACTGCCTCACTCCACACATCACTCAGCACTCGTGTTTCCTAATGCACGAGGAGGAATGGAAACCCTTCTGGTGAAGATGCAGGGCAAGAGAGCAAACGAGGATTTATTTTCAAGGGAATCTTGCAGAAATACTTTTAATTAATCTTCTCTGCCCTGGTCCCTGATGTCAAAGCAGTTACTTTCTGTAACTGAGGGACAGAGGAAGGGCCAGGGCAGGATGCTGACAGAAACCTGATTTCCCTTTAAATAAGCCAAATTCTCTCTGTTAATTGGAGGACTGGAATTTGTACTGATTGTTTAGAAATACACAGAAAAGAAGAAAACCAACCCACACTGCTGCCCAAATTCTTTTGGTTTTGAACACAGCCCAGCAGTGGCCTCAGCTCAGAGCTGGGCCACAGGACTGGTGTGACCCCAGCACAGCCTTCAGAGGGATCCTGAAGCCATCCCCAAATCCTGAGGAATGAAACAGCCTTAGGGAGCTCTGCCGAGTGGCCCTGAGCTGTCAGGACTCAGAAGCAGCAGTGACTCAGCCCAGCCCTTCCCCACATTCCGGGTTTCTCCCAAACCATGGAAATGACACAGACAATTCTCCCTCAAAGCAACAACAACGGCCCCGGACACGGAGCTGTGCAACCAAAGCAGAAATCCGGAGTCTGCAGATTCCTGCACTTCGGACACCTGGAGCACCAAACCACCCCTGCACCTGCACAGGGCCTCTCATGGACACAGTGGTGACAATCCTGTTCTCCCCCTCCAAAAACCCAGCTCAAGTCAAATCCAGCAGGGGGAAGGAGGCTGTGAACACCCAGCTGTGCCCTGGGTCACTCTGGGTGGCCCCGGATCCAGCCACAGCCATCAGCCTGCCTGGCCTTGAGATGCCAAACCAGCGCTGCCACATTGGATTTGGTGTTGGAGCTCAAGACAAGAGCTCTGAAATTATTTCAAAATAGCAAAAATTTGATTTCTTGGCACTCTCAGTGTTTCTCTTTGGTCTCTGAAGCTCTGGTGCACATTTCAAGTGAGAACTGAGGTTAACATACCTGGTACAGGGCTCGGGGATAACTCGGCACACTCCCATGTCCCTTCACCAGTTCTCTCATGTCACTGGGATGGCTCAGGAGACACCACAACAAACAGAAATGCAAATTATCCCATCCTAGATAAGACTCTGGAACAGGAACCACCTTTTCTTCCAGCTTCCACGAACAACTCAAACATGGCATGCCCAAAGGGGAGTTTGGCACGCTCAGCAAGGGGCTCTGACTCCTCACCTGAGATCCAAGGGCTCGAGGCTCACGGGGAGTGGGATGTGATCAGGGATCTGTGGGCACACGATGCTCCTGGAACACTGCAGGGCTGATCAGCCGGGGTCAGGCTGGAGGGTCATCCCAACCCTTCCTGCTGTGGTCTGGAGTGGCACCCTGGGAAGGAACCCGTTCATCAGGAGCCTGTGTTTGTGCCTTGGGGGCACACGGGTGTCACCTGCTCCAGGCAGGGCCTGCTCACAGCACCTTGGGCCACTTTTAAAGGTACGAGCAGCCCTAGTGCTGCCTTTCCAGCGCCCACTTGCCCTTGGAAATCCACCTGGATGTTGCCTGGCCCCTGCTGCTCCCCAAACATCTCCTCAACCCACCCTGAGCTTGATTTTACCAGTTAAACGTGATACCCTGTGTGAAAAACCAGAGGCTCGGAACAGCTAAGATGGGCTGAAGGCTTTACCTAATTAAAAAATAGAGGAGACAGAGTTCAAAGTCCTTCTGTGATCCCAAGGGAATGGAGGATAGAAGGAACGATGGATAGAGATGAAAAGAGGATGTGCAGACAGCTGGGAGAAAGACATGAAGGGGTAAAAACAAAGACATAAAAGGAAGCCTCTAAGAACTAGAGGGAAGGAGAGAGCTGGCTAGGAGCCAACATAACAGGGCAGAAGAGGAAGGTGATCTAGGACAGATAGGGAAGAAAACCCCCAAACAAAGCATAAAATGCAAAATAACTTAAACCAGCATGAGTCACGTTGTCATAGTCAGCCCATCTATCACATGCTGAAACTGCCTCTCCCAGGCAGCAGGCAAAGGGCAGAGGCTCCAAGGTCCAGAATCACTGACGATATCGCCTCCTACACAGACGTTTCTCAGCCCAAAAAGCACCCACACCCCACGAGCCCATCCTGTTCCCCGCTGCAGAAATGACTGTGCCGGGGTAACGAGGCAGGAATTAAAAACACAGCAGTGCCTCTGCCAAAAAAACAACAAGGTGCAGCTTTTGGGGGATTTTGGGCTACGGGGGCAGGCCAAAACCTCCCACCACTGCTTCCTAAATAATTCCCAGGCACGAGGCAGTGAGACCCCGGCACAGCTCTGCTGAGCTGCTGCTACTACAAGTTTACAACCCCCCTCCTCATTGAACTGATTGACTCCACAGACTCCACAGAGCAGATTGCTGGGGAGGCAACTGCTGATTTACTTGGAAATCGCTCAGGGCTGAGGCAGCTCCTTTGCTCAGCAGCATCCCCAGACCCCATTTTCTGCAGAATCCTTTTCCTGGAGACTTTCTGGACCTGGTTGCTGTGCAGCCCCACAGCCCCTGTCCCATCTCCAAACTCCTCAGGATCCATCAGGATCCAGATCTCCTGCATCCCTCAGGAGAGCTCTGACAGCCAAGGCTGGGTGAGTGACACCCCACTCCCACCCCAACCTCATTCCCTGCAGCTCTCCCAGGCTCAGCAGCATCCAGGGAGCTGCTTGCAGGGAGAAGGGGCTGCTCCCTAACCCCAGCTCCTGCCAGTCCCCCTCTCCAAGGATTTTCTCCTGCTTTCTGCCCAGCAAAGCTTCAGGAGGTGACCAGTCATAATTCCACTACTTAGAGATTCCAATTTCCCCCCTCCCCCGGTGTGTGCTGCAGTCTGCAGGTGAGGGGTGCACCACTCCTAGAGTTGGAAAAGTAGGGATTTTTCAGGGACACGTCCTGTGCCTTACAGCAAATCAAACTCCTATTCCCTAAAGCGCAGCATATTTAATTGGCAGATTACAGTGAAACAAGAAATTAACGTTAAACCTCAGAAACCGGGACTGTTTGAGACCCCTTTTAGCAATGCCAGAAAGGAGGCTTTGGCGAGTTTCAATCCATATTTTTTCCTACCCAGGGGACTGGAAGGTGGCCAGGGCTCCAGGGCTCTGTTTGCCTCAATTCCCAGAAGGCACAAGTGCCTCGTCCCCTGTCCTGCTCCTCCTGCTGCAGGAATTCGGTGTCAAACTCCACGGGCTGGGAGGGACCGGTAGCTCTGCCCTTGCTGTCATTAGAACCTGGCCCTCATTAATTAATCTTTTCAGGGTGGGAAGTGCTGTGCTGAGACCCGGATTCCAACATCCTGGGGTTTTCAGGACTCTCCCCAAGGCAGGCACAAATCCCTGCCGGCTTTCCAAAAGGACAGCTCTCAAAACTCCGCTGACTTTTCCTTTTTTAAGGCAGTTTCGTAAAAGTCTGACCCCTGAAGGTGCCAAAGGATGCTGCTCGATTTTATCCATGCGATCATTTGGGTTCTGAGCACCAGGAGATCTTTCTCCAGTGATAAATAATTCTGTCCACACCATCAGTTCTTCTCTGGGGTTTAGAAAAGCAGGAATACGCTCTTTAGAGAGTTTATTTTCCCACTCTTCTGCTAGAAAACATTATTTATTCACAGTTAGGTAAATGTGTGCATTCAGGGACAAAAAAAATCTCACTTTTAAGCCTTGAATTTCACAGGCTTTTTGCCTCTTATTTCAGTCACCTTGAAAGGGTGAATCCAAGGTGCTCCCAAATTCCCTCATCTGATTGCTTGGCTTTCTGGACCAAAAGCATTGTCCCACTCAAGGGAACGCAGTTTTAATTGCTGCCCAGTTAAAGAAAAGGGCCACTTCTTGCGGGGTTTTTTCCTGTGTGAAGTTCAACGCATCACAAAATTGTTATATATATATAAAAAGACAACAAGAAATGTTAAGTCAGAAGGAAAGGGGTGCAGAACTGAAGCGTTTAGTGAAGAACACAAATGTGGTTGTAAGTAACCACATTTTAGTGGGGAAAAAAAAAAAATTGTTATAACAAAATGGTGTCTTTGTTAAGACATTTAAGTCCTAAATTATACTTTCAAATGCAGTAATGGCACAAGAGAAGCAACATGAACCAAGCCCTCGGTAGCTGCAGGCTATGAAATCTCAATGAAAATCCGCTGAGTGACAGCCAGGGACCTGCTCAGGGTTTAGAGAGCACCAGAGGGCAGCCGCGGGACACGAAAAACCTCCTTGGAGCTCACGGGAACCAGGAAAACACAGCAGAAAGAGCTGCCTTCCGTAAATTCATCCCCTGACAGAAAAAAACCGAGGGTATTTCGCAGGAAAAGCACCCACACGAGCCCTGTGAGTAGAGGCAAGATAAGGAAAAAAAAAAAATTCCTGAGGGCTCTTCAAAACCAGCTCATCCAAAGCTGCTTATCCCGGGCAGCCTGAGATGCTGCAAATCCTCTGCCATTTATCCACATTTCTCCCCCTCCAGCTGCTTTGAGGGTCCTGTTCCCCTGGGACATCTTTATTCCAGCACTGACAGATTCCTGGGATGAAAGGGTTGTTATTCCCGTGCCAGGAGTGGCCTTTGCCACGGCAGTGCCCTGAGCATCAGTCAAAGCCCAGCTTTATCTGCGCGGGGGAAGCCGCGTCCTGCCCAAACCTCCCCGGGACTCACAGACACAGGCACAGCCCCAGGAGGAACCCAGCAGTGCCAGGGATAAGGGCAGAAATTAATTAAAGGGGGAAAATAAGGGATGGGTTGCATTTTTACGCAGGGAAGGGAAAGATTTTGGCCAAGGGGAATAAATCCTTTATCTCTTCCAGGCTACTGCAGAGGAAAGGATTAGAATTAGAGAGTCCTGGAATGGTTTGGGTTGGATGAGACCTTAAAGATGATCTCTGCCATGGGCAAGGACGCCTTCCACTGTCCCAGGGTGCTCCAAACCCCATCCAGCCTGGCCTTGGACACTTCCAGGGATCCATGGGCAGCCACAGCTTCTCTGGGCCCCCTGTGCCAGGGCCTCCCCACCCTCACAGCCAGGAATTCGTTCCCAATATCCCATCTAAACCTTCCCTTCTTCAGCTTAAAGCCATTCCCCCTTGTCCTGTCCCTCCATCCCTTGTCCCAAGTCCCTCTCCAGCTCTCTTGGAGCTCCTGTAGGCACTGAAAGGGACTCCTAGGTCTCCCTGGAGCTCCTCATCTCCAGGCTGGACACACCCAACACTTTGAGCCTGCCAAAGTCTGGTTTTAGGAGTTAGTTTTCCATGATTCCCACAGTTCCCTGGTGCAAGCAGTGCTGAGGCACCTGCTGCCATCCCGCACCCAGAGGAAAACACTCCAGGCGAGAAAAGGAACTTTTAAGCAGCTCAGAGTAGGGGTGAGAACAGCTCTGCTGTGCAACCCCTTCAGCCCATCCTGTAACATCAGCTACTCCCTGGCACCAGTGTTTGGTGTGGATTTATTGCTCCAAGCAGCTCAGGCTGTTTGTCCAAATAAGCTCTAAAATATCCCTACAGAAAGAAGGTTTCCCCCCACAACCCTGCTGTGCTTCCTCAGGGTGTGGAGCAAACCCTCCCCTCAAATGGCACCGAGAGAATCCACAGAAGGATGGTCAGAGCACAAAAAACCACCCAGAGCAACCCTAAATCCAATTATTAACCCACTCATCACACATAATCCTCTTCTCCTGCTGTCCCCATCCTGGCTCTGCCCTGAGGATGAGGCTCAGGTGTGGCACAAACCCCAGCTGGGCCCGTTTTTCCACCTTCCCTCCTTGCTGTGAGAAAATGCTCATGGATCTCAAATTGCCTCAAAGCTGTAGTTCAGAGTCACCCCCTGGCACCGAGGTGGCACAGCCACAACCCCACAGGCAGCAGTGCAGAAATTCTGGGAACGAGTGCGAGACCCTAAAAATCCCGGTGCAGTTTTTAGTGGTTTTTCTCACAAACCCCTTTATCCAGAGTGTCCTTGCCCTCACAGGAACCCAAGTTCCCTTGGTCATTAGAACAGATTTTTCAAACCATTACAAACAGTTTATGGACATAAACAGAATGAACTTTTGCTATCTTCACAATCCCACAGTAAATCAGGAACATCACTAGCAGACACAGCCTGAAAATCATCCCATTTCCCATGGAAAGCTGATGTGAAACCCTGACCTTCAAAGCTGAAGTGGCTAAAAGTACAAAAACCCCCAAACCAACGCACCAAAAACACCTGTTAAAGTGTCAGCCCAAGCAAAGTTATTTCTCCTTTGAGGTTTACAGAACAAAACTCAGTCTCCTCCTCACTCTCACACCATTTGGAAAGTAATTTAATTCTAAATTGAAGGCATTGATAATGACATTGGATGCCCCAGATAAATTCTGGGAGATGAATTGTGTCATGGACTCTCCTGGGTTGGAAAGCATCCCATTATCAGCACCCCTCAAAATCTATTTTTAATTAAAGACAAGCCAGCAGCTGCAAGGAGGAAGGAGAAAGGGAGAAATGAAGCACTTGCTGAGGGAAATCTTTCCTTAACCCCCCCTCCAGGTTTGTATTTAGTGCTAAAGTGAATTCAGTTTGGATGGAAAAGTGTCAGACCAAAAGTGTGGAAAGTGCTTCCTATCAAAATTCCATCAGGTTCTTTGTTTCCATAAAACCTCTCATCCTCCTCTCAAATCTTCTCAATAACAACTTCTGCCTCCCCTATGCCTTTTCACTCCTGTTTTATTTCAGCCAGAAAACACTAAAAGTTCATTTAAAACCACTTCAAGTGGAGTTTTTTGGTGATTATTTTGTTGCTTTTGGCATTTTTAACAACGAGCATTTTCTTCTATTTCTTCTCCACCTCCACGTCCTTAGACTCCCGCATTAAAAACTCAAGACAGGATCCAGATTTTAACAGTACATTTGCAACATTTTATATGGATAAATTCCTTCATTTCATTGCTTTCCAGTAGCTGATACCTTCCAGCCTGGGGCAAATAAGGGCTTACAGAAATTTTACTATCTCAAGTGGAACTGAAGCTGATTGTTACAAATAGCCCCATAATGAGGTTAAAAGGGCCATAAATCTTCACAAAGTCAAGTTTCCTTCCTGCTCTGAAGGCACATTTTCAGCAAGGGAAAGTCTGTTTAGGCAGAGCTTGGAGCTGAAAAAGAAACTTAAAATAGCAAGTCAGCCCAAGAAGCTAAAAATTCATTGTCAGAGAAATTATTTACCTGGGAAATACAAGTGTCTGAATTTGGGATGAACTCCAGGGAGCAAGAAATGGATGCCAGGGAGGAAGGGGGAGCCACATCACCCTGTTATTGGGGGTTTCATGCTCAAAAGGGGAAAAAAAAAATAAGCCAGGATAGGCCCTGGATTGAAGGAGAAGGGGCCCTGCTTTGACTTTCATGCCAGATGTGCCAGGTCAGAGCCAAAAAGGATTTTGGCAGCTCATGGAAAGGGAAATTGAGGAGCTGAAATCTTTAGATATTTTCCTTTTCCCTGGGAACACGTGGGAAGCACCAACACCTTATCAAGCCCTGCATCCACTCCAAATCCAAACATTTCCCCCTCTAACACCAGCCTCAAAGCCTACAAATCCATTATTTGCTCCAACAGCTTCCTGTGGGAGGAGCAGCTCTCCAGGCACCCTCAGGAATTTGGGAACAGCCTTGGGCTGAGCAAGAGGCTGCCAGGGAACATGAGAGTGGCTGGTCACTAAAGACCTGGGATCCAAGGACAACCCCAGCACAGGGAACACCCTCATCCCTCAGCTGAAACCCTCCTGGAGGGGCAGCTCATCCCACCAACGATCCCAGCCAGGACAAGCACAGTGCAGGGTCCATCCAGGCATTCCAGGCAGGAATAAAAGGAAACTGAGCCAGGGCTGGAGCCAAGGCTACAACAAGTAGAAACAGAGTCCCCCAAGAGCCAGGGTCAAAACCCAGCCTGGAAACAAATTCAAATGTGCATCCAAGGGCTCATCCCCGAGGGAAATTACCTGCATGGGGATGGTCTGTGCTGGAGGCAGGGTCAGTGCTGAGCATGCCCAAGGCCAGGAAGGGAATAAGGGTTCCAGGCTGAGCTTAAATGGAACCGTGGGTGGGGAGCCCCAGGTGAGGCTGCTCAGGGCCATCAGGGGGTGTTGAGGTGGCAAATGTTTATGTGGGACAGCTGCTGAACGTCCCTGCTGGGAGACTGGGGGCTGGGCAGCTCTGCAGCTTCCAGGCTTTTCCTCAGGAACGCACTGGGTCGCTCCCACACAAACTTCCATCCTTCCAGCAGCCCCTTAAAAAAAGTCTTCCTTCTCCTGCAAACCAGTGTCCTGTCTGCACAATCAAGGCCTCTTTCCTCTCCTCACCACCACCCTGACTGCTGATTCCAGGCTGGGAATGTGCTCCTGTGGATCCAGGATTGGTCCTTTCCCTCCAGCAGATCCCTGCTGGGCTCCTCCAAGCCCAGGGCAGGATGTGTCTGGGAATGGGCCCAGGGACTGAAGTTTGGGGTTGGAAGCACAGAAATAGGGAGAGCTCTCAGGATGCATCCCCGCTTCCCTCCCTAGATGGAACAGGGAACAGATTGAGAACCTGCTGCTGTTCGGAGGGAGGGATTTGGGATTGATGTGGTCTTTAGGTGTAGGTGCTAAAAAGCTAGAAACAGAGAAATTCTTCCGCCTGTTCTCAATATTCTGTGAGCAGACTCTCTTTCCCATGTAAACTATTTTAAACAAGGTCACAGTTCCATAAACTTCTTGCACCTGCAGGCTGTTTTGCAAGATTGTTATGGCTTTGACTTTGAAAATATTTTGGAATAGGTATCTTAGGACTTGGCCAATCCTCTCAAGGGGTGGATGGCCGAGGAACCGATTACCTATTGCCACTCAACACACTTTTGCGATCTATCCTATATAGCAGTCAGAAAATTATTAAAGAAAAGCTTCGGCTTCCACTTGTTCCTGAGCCTGGACTCTGTGTCGTTTTCTTTATGCACCTCGGACGTAACAGCGACATTTAAGAAGGTTAAAAGGCCCTAAAATCCATGAGGATATTTCGGGGGCTGTGATGTGGCCCAGGGTGCACCCACTCCTGGGATGCAGGGATGTGATTGAGCTCTGCACAGGGAGGGCTCTCAGCAGGACGGGCAGCTCCAAAGCAGAGCCAAGCCAGCAGTGACATGAGGGGCTGGGGACAAAGAGACCAAGACCAACATGAGAAATTAGAAGAAGAATTAAGAAATATCTTAGCCTGTGCTGTTTCTTCATCCTCTCTGTGAAACAGAGCTCATCCCACAGCCTCACCCGCTGGGCTGAGCCATGAGGCACTCAAATAATTAATCAGGGTTGTTATCTACTACACCAACACTTCTGTCACAGCTCGGTGGCCTGCAGACCTGCGGAGCAAATGACAGTTTAGCCACAGCTGCACGAAACCAGAAGAGGCTGCGAGCCTGCACGCAAAGCTGCAGAAATATCCCCTCACCTCCTGCTCTGTGTGCTCCTGCAGCCCCTGCTCGGTGCTGAACACTCCGAGGGAAAAGGTTCTGCAGCAGCTGCAGCACAGGGACACGTGGGATTTGTGTCCCGTGGGATTATCCAACACGCCAGGGTTGGTTTGGGCTCTGGTTAGGGCTGTCACGCTCCAGTCAAACACATCAAGATGAGCAGTGGGGAGGAAAGGCCAAATTTATATAAAGGGACAGAATTCCCAACTTGCCACTCCAAAGGGAGTATTTCCCGAAGGAATGGGAAACCCCAGGGAATTCAGGCAGGCTCCTGTGCTGGTCTCAGCAGCCTTTTGCCTGAATTTACTCTTTTGTTTAGGAAAAAGCATTTCCCCCTCCAAGCCATCTTTGGTGAGTTCCATGGGGAAATCCTTTGGTGTCTTCCCTGGTCACCAGCTTCCCATCAGCAAGGACACTCCCAGACACTCCGGCTGAAGCTGGACAAAGGACTTGGGATTCTCAGGAGTGGTTTTGGTAAGAGAAGAAACACCTTGACAGCAAATAATGGGCATTTCCTGCCTGCAGGTTCAGCCTGACTCCACCTGCACCTGACCCTGTCACTGCTCGGGGGCTGTGATAACACTGGGTCCCTGCCTCCACCTGCCAGCCCAGGACTGCTCAGGACACGATTATCCCTTTCCTACAGCTCTCCCACGGCAGCATCTTCCAGCACTTCTTGCTTCCTGGGCTGTCTGAGCATCCCCAGCTGGTGAAGCTGCTCAGCCTCTGGCGCTCCCTCCGGAATGTCCCTCCTGCCCCGGGAGCTGCTCTCCCCGGGGAAGGCACAGCTCCCCTTCCTCCCAGAGCATCTGTGAGGCCACTGACAAAAGGCAGGATATCGTTTTCCTGAAGCCTGATGGCTCTGGCTCTGCAGAAATCTAATTAATGCATGTTAATGAGGCTAATTCTAAATCCCTGATCCAGCGACTGCCCAGCGCTTTTTCCAGACTTCAGTTCTCCTTCCAGCTAGAAAGAAAGGAAGAAAAAGGAATTAGCAGAGCTGATCTTTGCATCTCGACACCATTACAGTTTTACTGATGTCTCAACCACAAACCAGCAGTCTCCTTTTTTTCAGCCTCCACCTCTACAAGAATTCTCAGAAATGAAACGGTTGCATCATGAATTTGTGAGCTGCAGCTCTTCTGGACAAGGTGCTTGGTCATGCGGTGGCTACAAAGGTTTTTTTATCCAGACACAAAAATGATGAGACAAATGATGAAAAAAGGAGGGATGGGGCCGACACTGAGGTGGAAGAGGAACCTGAGAGTTACTGACGAATCTGGGAAACACCTGGGTTCTGCTTATGAAGAGAAAACAGGAAAAAACCCAACCCTGAAGCGTTTTATGTAAACTCAGTAAGCAAAAAAACCAAACCAGACCCAAACAAAAAAACCCCAACCCCCAATAACTCAGCTTGAAATGAAAAAGTGAGAAGTGCATTTCTAATTCACAGATGATTATAATTTCCCAGTCAGAGCCCAGTGCAAACTGGGATTAGCTGTGGCCTGATTTATGGGGGGATCATAGGACTGTTGTGGATTCTTCCACTGATTTCAGGCGGGAAGGGAAAGAAGGAACTTTGCTTTTAGTCTAAAATTAGAGTCTTTAAGAAGCCAGTTCTGAACTGTTTGTCTCTCTCACTTTTCACTGGGATGTTCTACGTGTGGAGCCTCCCCTATGCTCCATTTTCTCAACAGAATTTAAAGGTGGAGGAGTTATCCCAATCCCAAAAGCCTCTTCTCAATCTTCCAAATGGATTCTCAAAGGTCCTCATTTAAAAGCAGCAAGATTTGAGAGTTCCAAGCCAATTAAAACTCTTTGGAAGTTGGTGGGATATTTGTTTTCTGCAGGGAGGGAGGACTGCTAGGATCTGGTGCCCTAAGGAGGTATCTCAGCTAAACTGCAAATTGTTTGTGGGATGTGTCTGTGGGAAATGTCCCTAAAAAATGGGATTTTGCGGGTTAAAGTTTGGATTTAGCCGCAGTGAAATTGTGGTACTGGTTCAAGGGGAGTGAATCTGGAAGTTGTGGTTTCCCTCTCTGAATACAATTGGAATATGGGGGGAAATCAATTTAGACTGACTCAAAGGCAGCAAATATTCCTTCTCCCAGCTCCTGATCCTAGGAATACATGGTTGGAAACATCCATTTAGAGTAAATCCCTTATACCAACTGACACCCCCCGTTCAGAAACACTACCCAAGGAATGGAAGTTTGATACCATCCACATTATGGATAGCAAATTGAATTTAAATGTGAGACAATAAGGGAAAAAATTGGAGAAATAGGGTGTAGCTTAACTGTTGTTTGATCCCAGGATCTGAAGGATTCTTTCTGCAAGACTGGAATGCTGCAACCATAACTTAGATATGATTGTGCTGCATTTCCTCCCCAGGTGTCAGAGAAAACTGAGGAGTGAAAGACAAATTTGAAAGAGAAAATAGAAACAAGGGGCGAACCTAAACGCAGAGCGATGGGAGAAACCGTCACAACATGAAGCAAAATCCAACAGGGCCAATGAATTTTGGCTGCCAAGGAAATCTTGACTCCTCTATCCAAAAGAGCTCTTGTAAGAGTAAAGACTTACTCATCCTTTCCAACACCCCGCTGGGTTTAACACCCTTGTGGGATGTGAGCGCTCTCCAAGATGGGAAGCAGGCTCCCGCAGCTGCTGGTTCCTCCTCTGCTCCTCCCACCAGCTCCAGGAGACAAATCCACCTTGTGGGATGCCACAGCTCCTTCCCAGCTCTCCTTTGCTCTTGCTGAGGACTTGCTGGACTGAAGGTCTTCAGCTGTACCTCTGGAGGGCAGAAAGTTGGAGTTTGTGACAGGTGGGGTTCAGCTTCAGCGGAATCCAGGCACATCCAGGCACTCGGAGCAGGACTAAGAGCTGACAGGAGATCTTTATAAGGCAAAATCCCCCAAAGAGATGACGCTGAGCTAATGATTCTCAGGAAGAGCTGAGATCGAGCTGCTCCATCAACATCGGCACGCACCACTGCACCTCTGCTGCTGGGCAGGGAAATCAAACCAGCTCCCCGGATTTTGTCCTGCTTGTTTAGAATCCTGGGAAGCAGGGATAAAGCAAAACCATCTCATGGCTTCTCATTGTTCCAATCAGCCAGTGGAATCTGGGCTGCGGATGCTGTGATTTGTCGGTGCTGCCAGTGTTTCTGATCTTACTGAAATGATAAATTGTCTCATGAGGCGGTTTTCTCCCAGGAATCATTTTCCTTGGAGTCCTTCTCCAGCCAGAAGCACCCAGAGCAGACTTGAGACACAGCTGCTGCTGTTGATCTCTTGCTGTCAGCTGTTGATGGTAGTGAATTAATTTTTTGCTCTGACCAGATTTACATCTTAGGCCCAGGCCTAAGCCCGTGTTTGTGTTTGTAACACACCCTACACGTGTCCTACATGGCACCTGACTGGTTCCAAACCCAGGCTGGACAGGAATTTGAACAACCATGTCTAGGTGGACACCTGGAAGGTGTCCCTGCCCATGACAGGGGGTTGGAAGGAGATGACATTTAAGGTCCCCTCCAGCCCAAACAGTCCTGTGATTCCATGAATAAAACCTGACAAGAATGAGGCCCAGCCTGGCCTTGGGCACTTCCAGGGATGGGGCAGCCACAGCTGCTCTGGGCAACGTGGACCAGGGCCTCCCCACCCTCACAGGGAAGGATTTCCTCCGAATATCCCACCTAAAAGGCTCCTAATTTTTAAATCAAGTTCTCTCTTTGCTGGAGTATTTGCTGCTGTTCCCAGATGAAGTGAAAGGGGAAGCAGAGCCTCATGAAGCAAATGTGACGAAGAACATGACTGGGGTTGATCATATTTGTTGGGAGGGAGTTTTCTGGTCTTGGGAATTCCCTGTGGAGTTCATTGGGTTTGTGTTCCAGTTCTCTTGAACATTCTCACCCTTCTCTTTGCAGCCTTCATGAGGAGGCTGCACCAGTGTCACAGAGGATATTTGGGACGTTGGCTTTTGGACCATGGAATCCCAGGATGGTTTGGGATGTGTCCAAGGTCACACCACGACCCTCACACTTGTCCTGCCACTACAGAGGGGTGAGTCACCTGTGGGTGAGAGGTGACAGAATTCCAGGCTGAGTTGGTTCCCTGAGCCTGATGTTCCAGCACCGGAAGGTCCTTTTGCTGGAAGCTCTAAATTAACAAATATAACCATTTAGTTGGATCTCACCACGTTATGCTGGTGATTCTCCTCTGGGAAAACTGACCAATGGCTTTGGCATAAAGCTCCAGAAGGAACACAAACAATGCACTCAATTCCCTGTGCACGTAAGGAAAAGCAATTTCATGTGCCAGCCTGTGGCAGCTGCTCCAGGGGAACTCACCCCTACAAAGACCCCCTTGGGAAGAGAACTTTTGCAAAGAAATTTAACTGGGCCAAGAAATTAAAACCACCTCAGGCACAAGTAAGAGTTCATTTTCCTCCCCAGGTCTCTCTCCTTCAAAATTTTCATTTCTCCCCTCCAAAAAGGCTGCTGGAATCTGTTTGTCAAGGGATTCTAAGCTGCAAGGGATGAAGGAGAAGTTTCGGCAAAGAAAACAAACGGTTATTTTTAGCATCAGCTGCATGGAAAATACTTCTCAGAGGCTCTGCTTGGTTAGAGGGGAATATACATTTTCTCCTTTTTAGTTCCTGCTATGAACCAGAATTTAGGAAGTAGAGGACTCTGACAAAGAGCAATGGTTCCGACAGGCAAATCCTTGCAGCCGCCATTGGCAAACCCCAGATCCACCACTGGAAAAGCTCCTCGGACTCTCATGCAGCTCCAGGGATTCAAGGTGCTCAGCTGCTCTGAATAAAACCCGGGGCGAGCTTCCAAGGGTTTGGGCACCCACACTTGAGAGCATTTCAAGATCTCCCTTCTCTTTCTGCTATCAGGGAGGAACGTTTTTGTTCCTGTAGAAACCCTTGGTGCGAACGTTTTCAGCTCATTATTTCTCCCCAGTTCCAAGAGCCCACGGAAGGGAACGGTTGTCGTGGGATGCAGGGATGGGCTGAGACAGAGCTACCAGGCAGCTCTGGTAGGAAAAGCTGCTGTTTTGAATTAAAAATCGATTTCTTTGGAACAGAATCAGCCTCTCTTTTGGCCAGGAGGAACGCGTGTGTCTGTACTGGGGGCAGAGGAAATCGTTAACGACGTGAGTTAACGACGTGGTGCAATTGTAGCTCTGTAACAATAGAGAGAGTGGCACTAATGAGCAATGATATTTCAGTGGCCAGAAAATGCAGGTAATTAGAAGTTATTTCTCACAGAACGCAGTTCTGACTTTTTGCATGTGCCTCCTGCTCCTTTTTGTTGCAAGAGAAAAAATCATTATCAGCTTGAGGCCCGAAACCAGAAATAAAAGGGCAGAATTTTGAAATGCTTGTCATTCTCTGTTCCTCTTTCTGTTGTCTGATTTATTAGAATAAACAACACCGTTATGTAATTTAACCTCCATCCATACATTTCACTTTCCTTTAAATAATTCTTTAAATTCTGCATAGGAAGGATCACAGAACCAGGATACAATTATTTATTTTCTCCTTGCCAGAGCACAACTTTTGACCAAACTTAGATAAATTTCTTGGTGTGATCTTTTGTTGAATATCTGCTTTTCCACATTCCAAAGGCTTGAGTTGGCAGCAAAAGAAATTTGACATGAAATCTAAATCTTTCTGTTATTTATTGGCTGCTCCATCCAATATTATTATTATTTATTGGCTGCCCCATCCCTGGAAGTGTCCGAGGCCAGGTTGGACGGGGCTTGGAGCACCCTGGGACAGTGGAAGGTGCCCCTGCCCATGGCACGGGGTGGAGCTGGATGATCTTTGAGGTCGCTTCCCATCCAAATATTCTAGGATTCTGTGATTTTAGACAAATTTTAATAATTATGTACTATTATGAATATTAATAAATTAATAATACTATACAATGTACCACATTAATATTTTATATATACTAAATAATAAATTTTCATAAATTACATACCTCTCTCAATAATAATTTAGCAATGCAGCTGCTTTTCCTCTGGCTCCCACTGAAAGGCTGTAATTTGTTTTATGGGAAGCTTTTTTTCCTTATTTGATTTCTCCCCTTGTAGATGTGGAAAACCTCTAAAAAACCACTTACAAATATTCTATGGACTAAACCATTAAAAAGCCACGGAGCAGCAACCTAATTTTGGATTGGGGGAAAGAGCTTGGAAAGGAAACAAAGGCATGGAAAAGGCACGGAAACTTCTTTCCCTTTGGGATCATTGCACATCAAACCCAGCTCCTCGGCAGCAAACAGGCAAAGGTGGAGCTATCTTTTTGAGTTAAAACCACGGTGTTGCTCAATTATCTGTCACATGATGATGGCACCGAAGTCCGGGTGGCCTTGTAGGAGCCAAGCTCTCCTTTAATCCAGGTAATTGTGGTAATGAATATTTCTGGGAAGCCATAACCAAGAGGAGGAAGAGCCTTTCGCTGCACAAATCGAAGTTTCACCCTCATAATTTCTGTAGGGAAATTCCATCGTACCCAGCATAACTGCCTGCAAAGTCTCCAGGCAGTTGTGGTTTATCAGCACAAAAAGCCACTTCCTGAGCCCTTCTCTGCAGGATAACTGATAAACTACCCCAGCAAACAGGGCTCAGGTCCTTGGGCTGCTCCTGCCCCTCTCCAGCTCCGAGGGCACACGGTGCTGCTCAGGTCACCCAGAGCTTTGGGACTGTTTGTAACTCCCAGCTGAGCCTTCCAAAAGCCCAGCCAGCAAAAGTCCTTCCGTTTCAGGTGGGAAAATGTGCTCCCCACTTTGCAACTGCACCTTTTTAAGGAAGAAGGAATTCAGCAGGATATTCTGCAGGTGCAGTGAGTTGTGTTTTTAGATTTCCTGCGTGGCCCTAAAACTCTCATGTAACAACCTGCCCCAAACCAGAGCAGTTTATGGCCATGGGGAAGGGCAGGAATGCCAGCAGCATCTTTTCCCTCTCCTTTCTTTTGCAAGGATTGTGACTTTTGCTCAGATCAGTCGCATCTGTCCTAGATGGAGGCTCATGCAGAGAAGAGCATCTGCACAAGAGCTGATAATGAGGCTGGGGAGGCCCTGGCACAGGGTGCCCAGAGAAGCTGTGGCTGCCCCTGGATCCCTGGAAGTGTCCAAGGCCAGGCTGGACAGGGCTTGGAGCAGCCTGGGACAGTGGAAGGTGTCCCTGCCCATGGCAGGGGATGGAACAAGATAAGCTTTAAACTCCTTTGCATTCCTGACCATGCCATGATTCTGCCATTCTCTGAGTGTTTGTTTTCCGCAGATGCTGGTGGGGTCAGTCAGGGAAATGCTGTCCCCAAATTCTCAGCTTGCCAGGCTGCAGAGTGCTGTGATTTTATGTGAAAGACAATTTTGTGATTGGATACATTCCAGCAAATATGTTTCCACTGCTGAGGAAAAAAAAAAATCAGCTAAACAGGATGTGCTGATAAACACTGCAGCACCAGCCAGAACCTCACTATTGCTTTGCACAAGGCCCACATAAATAATTCTAAAATAAACGCCTGGCAAGCTCCCAACTTCTACCAACCTCCTTTGGCAACTCATGGAAACGAGACCATCTGGAAGGCACAGCACTGCATTTTAGGGAGTGCTCGTATGGAATTTTCTGAATGAGAGCCATCAGTTTTGTTTCTGAGTTTTCTGAGCTGTCAGACATCAACACTTACATTGTCCCACAACAGGCAGGAGCTGCTGTGATGTTTGACTTCACACTCTGAAACCACAGCAGAGTTCAACTGCTGAGGACAGGGACAGTCGAGTGCCGAGAGCCAGATCCCAGAGAGGCAAAGCAGGGAAGATTCCTGGTGGCTTCCTGAAAATCCAAGCAGCGAGATCCTCCAAGGGGGTAAAGCTGTAGCCCCAGCCGTGTATTTAACCCCTGGGATTAGGTGAGGCTGGATCTGTGCCCGCTCCTTGAAGCAATGTCAGAAGTGCCACCCTTGGGCATTGCTGGCAGGGAGATCCAGCGAGTGTAAACTGAGCTGGGGACTTACTTAGTTCAGGAGAAATGTCAGGCAAGGCTCACACTGTGCTAAAAAAAGCTTTTGGGAAGTCGGACCTCAGCCGCAGGAGGATTGAGCTGGAGCAGAGCACCCACAGGTCCCCGGCCCCAGGGGCAGGAGGGGACAGCAGGGCTGAGCTGCCAGGCAGGAGCAGGCAGAAACCTCGGGAGCGTTTCCGTGGTCTGCTCAGAGCTGTGCTTGGAGGGGAGGAGGAGCTGGAAGGGAGGAAGGGGTGCCCTGCACCCAGCTCCACTTGGGATCTTCCCAGCGGGTGCCGAGCCAGCCCGGCAGAGCCACCGGGCAGAAAACACCCGGGACAAAGGCACACAACCCCATTTTGGGGTCATTGTGGGGACACCTGAGCAGGACTGAGCTGGCAGGGCTAGGAGCAGAGAGGGGCGGCAGAGGGTCCCAGCAGAGGGGCAGGGCTGGAGCACCGGCAAAAGCAGCACCTTTTGTGGCACCTCGTGATGTCACCCAGGTCCCCTCGCTCGTGTAAACAGTGGTGCAGGGGACAGACCTTCCACTTCCTCCTGAGCACGCACTCGGCTGCGCTGAGCACGGCTGTGCCTGCAAAGGTAAGGCTGCTTTCAACCCTCTCCTTGCGATCTAGAACCGCGCCCGCGCTGCTTCCTGCAGAAACCTCCCTCTCCTCGGGCTTTTCCACAGCGGGTGGCTCTTGCCGGGAGATTTGTGGCACCTGGAGCCCTGCGGCAGCGGCAGCCGCTGCTCTCCTCGTGTGCCAATGCTCTGGGTGAACACATGGAGGAGTTCAAACAGCGGCTGCTGCGCCTGCAAAAACACAAATGTCAGGCGTGGGCAATTAGCGGCGCTCCAACTGCTCTCCGGTGTCATTAATAGCGATAATTTCCTTCTTTTGCCTGATTCCTCCGGGAATATGTTCTATTTTAAAGTCGTACTTGACAGTAAGGGTAACGTGCAAATCTGTTTTTCCCAACGGTGATTTATATTGCCGTAAAATACAATCCATGTGCTGCCCATCTTTGTGCCATCCAGGGCTCTGTGAGTGAGCAGCGACGGGAGGAAATGAATACTAGTGAGGGGACACAAGATGACAAAAAGAGCAGGATTGCTTGGACCTGCTTTTGCTAATGCGCATCCCGAGGTGGTTTTAATTCCTAATTCAGACCGCAGTCACTGCTCTGGGTTAAAACTTAACGTCGTGGGCTGAAGCTTTTAAACTTGGCTTCACGGACTGAAGGTTTTAACCTTCATGGGCTGAAGGTTTTGAGCTTGACTTCTTGGGCTGCAGGTTTGCAGCTGTACTTTGTAGAAGGTGCTTTTCTGCTGGCTTTGCTTTCACCTGCACCAGCAGCTCAGCTCTGCTGGGAGCCCAGGAAACAGCCCGTGGGGGTGGTCACAGACAGCATTTAGAGTGGGTGGCCCTTGAATCCGAGATTTCTGCAAGTGGGTCAAGAGGGAATCTCTCAGAAGGTGAGTCCAGGTGTCAGGATCTGCAGGAGGGGATTCCTCAGCAGGCTGGAGCAGGAGCTCCTGCTGGGTTCTTTTCAAGGGCACATTTTTGGTGTCAAGTAAAAGTGCTGGGATTTTGGCCCTGGTGCCAGCACCATCAGCCACGGGAATTACATCCATGATGGAAGTGCATCTGTGGGACAGCCCTTGCCCAGCCTGGAGCCAGCGCTCTGAGGGGGCTGTTGGTGTCTTCGCTGGAGCTGCAGGAAGGAGTTCCACCAGTGCTGCAGAACGAAAATACCGCAGACAACCCAGACCTGCTCTTTTTCTCTGAAAGAAAACCAAAAAAAGCACATCTAGCTGTAGAAAGTTCCACTCTGAGCGCAGAGTTTCACCCCGGTGTCGTGGCTGTGCACTGAGGGCAGAGCGTGGAGATGTTTGTGCCCCAATCAAATCAATTAACCTGGCTCTGATGGGCACCTCAGACAGATCCAGGACTGTGGAATGACATCCCTGTGATTCTCAGCCTATCCAGATGAACACCTTTTTCCTAGAAATGCCATGTTTAGCTTCCAAAGCTCCAGTAATAACACGCTCACTTCTTATATCCTTACTGCAACAGCACCAGGGACACAGAATCTCACAAAAATATAAAAAAAAATAGTGGTTGGATCTCAGCGTGTTTATTTGCTGCCAACTGTAAAAAACCATTCACATTCTGAAAGCAATGTTGCAGTGGGAGCTGCCTGTCTGCAAGATGTAAATAGCACTGATAAAATCTACTGGAGCTTTTCGGCCTTCTGCAGCCTCTGCTGCACACCCACCACGCAGTGAAGGGCTTGGCAGATGTAATTTTAGGACCCTCAGCGGTATCTCGAGTGTCTGCTTTTGTGCACAGGTGGGAAGAGAAGGGGTTCTGTGGGATTAAGCCTCAGCCTGAGCCAAAGTGAGAGGAAAGGCAGAAATGCAGTAGTTTTGTGGTGTCCTGTGCATATCTGGGTGCATTTTGTTTAAAGAGGTGGTTTAATCTCGTTATGTTTTTATGGCTTTGTAATGAAATCGTTCATCCTCAGAAAGGGCCCTGCTGATGAGTCAGCAGACACCACCCCTGTGCATATTAATTGTGTTACTGTATTAATTGTGTGCACTGCCAGCCAGGTCACCCTGCTCAGACCCTGAGCTCCCTGAACGCAGAGAGGGATTTTCTGACTCCAGGGCATCCACCTCCCGTTCCCTGAGTTAGATCTGCTGGGGTGGTGGGGCTGGGACATCACCTGCAGGGTGGGTTTTGTAACCTCTCTTGGCTCCAAGGTTCACCACAGCTCCATGATCTCCATCAAAGTGCAGCTTTTCGGGACTCTTCTACCTGCAAATTGAATCATAGAATCATTTAGGTTGGGAAAAACCTTTAAAGATCATCAGCAAAGATACCAGCAACCAGGCCCACTCCTGGCAGCCATTTCTTCCCTAGTATCAGTTATTCAGCAACGCTGGATGTTTTCCGTTTGGGATCTTCCTAAATGATGGCAACGTGGACTCGTGAGAGCTCCCACTGCTGCCACCCTGACAACACTTGGGGTGAGAAAAATAGCTCAGAGGGCAAAGAAATGAAATTTGGATGAACTCTGACACCTTGTGGACAATTAGCAGATGAAGGGGATGGACAAGGGGGAAGCTCCCCCAGGGCCTCAGGCTCCTGCCAGGGCAGGATTTGTCCCACCAGAGAGCCAAGGCTGAGCTCTGGGATGGAGCGCGTGCCCTCAGCATCACCCCACGTTCCAGGGGCACATCCTGGACACGGCAGTTTGCCCTAAAACCTCTGTTCGGAGCCCAGTTTGAGTCAGCAGCCCTTCACCCCGTTACCCCAATTGTCCTCAGTGTCACATGAGGCCTAAGTCGCAGAACCACAGAATACTCTGGGTCGGAAGGGACTAAATAAGGCCTAACTGTATTTAAGGACCTTGATAAGCAAATTGGCTGCTGTCACTCATTGGACTGAAGAACAGGCACACACTGGCCAGCATTTAATTAGATAATTAATTATAAAAGTGTCTTTAAAATATAAGATTTTGCAGATGTGCCTAATCCTGCGTGGTGTTAATGGTCATCCACCAGCTGTGTCTGGAGGAGCAGCAGGCAGGCCATCCAGCTTTGGTATCCAAGGAAATCCAGGCACATGGGTGTCGCTGTTACGTCCGAGGCGCATAAAGAAAACGACACAGAGTCCAGGCTCAGGAACAAGTGGAAGCCGAAGCTTCTTTTTTAATAATTTTCTAACTACTATATAGGATAGATCGCAAAAAGTGTGTTGAGTGGCAATAGGTAATTGGTTCCTCGGCCATCCACCCCTTGAGGGGATTGGCCAAGTCCTAAGATACCCATTCCAAAATATTTTCAAAGTCGAAGCTATAACAATCTTGCAAAACAACTTGCGGGCGCAAGAAGTTTATGAAACTGTGACCTTGTTTAAAATAGTTTACATAGGAAAGACAGTCTGCTCACAGAATATTGAGAAAAGGCTGAAGAATTTCTCTGCTTCTGGCTTTTTAGCACCTACACATGGGGACTTGGGAAATGGTTTCTTGGCAAAGGGGGAGGTGACCCAAAGGGACAGAAGGTGCAGTGGGCAGCGCTCTTAGCCGAGACAAGGGCAGCAGGTGGCCGTGGCCAGCTGGACAACAGCTGGAAAGGGGTGAAACCTCCCGAGCAGCAGAAATTCACAGCTCTCCCAGGAAATGGGGTGTAACCCACGCCCACCACCCTGAGGGGAGGAACACCTCAGTGCTCAGCTCCATTCCCTCCTCACTCCCTGTCCTGACAACTCCAGGATGGAGAGCAGGAGGCCTCCAGTGCTGCTTCTCAGGGGAGATAAATCCGTGAGCCAGAGGAATCTTTCTCCTGTGTTCCCAGCACAGTTCGAGCCTCTTCTCTCCTCATGGGCCTGTTTTGGCCTCATGGCAGGAGCAAGTCTGTGGTGTCCTGGGATGGGGCTGCTGGGGAACACAGAGCAGAGTATCTTGTCCCACAGCTGTGTGTGGGGAGGGAGCTGGAGGGACAAAACCAGCTCTGAGGGCCTGGGATCCAGCATTTTGATGAAGGAAGGTGATGAGCCAGAGAGTTTCCTGAGGGCAGCACTTCCCTGATGCTCGGAGCAGATGGAGCTGCTAAAGCTGAGGCTGCTGCAGGAGATAAACACACAGACCTGGATTTTTGAAGGCTGTGGGAACATGAAAGAGAAGCTGAGAAAGAAAAGCAAGACTCTGTTTGGGGAGCCTGCAGGAGCAGAGTTACCAGGCCCTGCTCACTGCCCGTGTCCCATGTGGGACCTTGCCACATCCAGGCGTTTTGGGGGCTGAATCCCAACCCTTCCATGGCAGCCTGGAGCAGTGTCTGGATGAGCTGCCAAATGCAAGCACCACAACGATTAAGAGGCTGAAAACCCAGCTATTTGAGCTCTGTGTCACTGGGAGCTCTAAACTCAACGCTTTTGGTAACACGAAGGAAAAAGCTTTAGTAACAGGGTAGGAGTTACTAATTTCTACCTACAGAGACAGTTTTTCCGGCAAATGCCCTTGCAGGAAATGAGTCAGAGGAGTGAATCAGTGTCTGCAGTGCCACATGCAGCTGATTTTCAGTTTTAACTGTTATATTCAACACGGGAGGGAATCAGTGTAATGAGAATTATAACCCTGGGAGGAAACCCCCGATAAATCCCAACTCCTCCTGCCTGTGTCGCCTTGCTGAGGACAAGTTGCCAAGCTTACTTACAAGTTCCCAGTTACAAAAGCTGGCAAGAGAAAGGTGGCCCAACAGTTCAACACGTGGCATTTTGCTGATGGCCGAGAGGCAGAAACTGGCAGTACCTAAAAAATAAAATTATCTGACGGAAAAAAGAGTCAGCCTGAGGCTGCCATGGTGATGAGAAATAGAAGTTGGTGGCGTGACCAGGTCTCTGTGTGTTCCATCAGCTTAAATACATTACCAGAACACTTCAGGAGCACTGTCTGTGTTCGCAACAGTCACATTTTCCAAACCCACTCCCTGCTACTCATTTCCATGTGGTCTGTGCCCATAATGCCAGAGAAAGTGGGTCCATGAGATCCTCTGAGGGACTCAGGAGACCTGCTCCCCCCATAATGCCCAACACAGCCCAACATATCCCTGGAAGTGCTCAAGGCCAGGTTGGACGGGGCTTGGAGCAGTCTGGGATAGTGGAAGGTGTCCCTGCCCATGGCAGGGGGTGGCACTGGATGGACTTCAAGGTTCCCTCCAACCCAAATAATTCCATGATTCAGTGCTTGGCACCCACACTCTGATCATTGGGCCGTGACCGTGATGGAGGCTGGGATATGGCCCACCTTTCATGTGTGAATTCCAGCTCCCAGAGACCGAACCACAGGAGACCTTGAGGAGATGGCCAAAGGACAGGCAGCTTGTCCTGCTGCCCTGTGATCAGTGTGGCCCAGCTCCACTGGTGCTCCTGGGACTGACACGCCAGGAATGGTCTCCCATGTCTGTGGGAACAGTGGGAACTCTGACAGGGCGGCTTTGAACACGATACCAGGATGTTTCATGCAGACATCATTCCCAAACCTCTGCTTTGTGCTTAACAGCCAAATGGGAAGTGCAGATGTGAGTATTGACAACTCCTGCAGTGCCTTTGCGTTCACAGCCCGTTTTTCTCTCCACAGGAATGACCCACCTGCCCTACACCACCACAGCCTCTTCCAGCAACCCAGTGATGACCCAGAGCAACCAGAGCTGCTCCTCTCCCGACAACCCCTTCAAGAGCACCCTCTACGCCACCACCTACACCCTCATCTTCATCCCGGGGCTGCTGGCCAACAGCGCTGCCCTGTGGGTCCTGTGCCGCTTCATCAGCAGGAAGAGCAAAGCCGTCATCTTCATGATCAACCTGGCCGTGGCCGACCTGGCCCACGTCCTCTCGCTGCCCCTGCGCATCTACTACTACATCAACCACACCTGGCCCTTTGGGGATGTCCTGTGCTTGCTGTGCTTCTACCTGAAGTACCTCAACATGTACGCCAGCATCTGCTTCCTCACCTGCATCAGCATCCAGCGCTACTTCTTCCTGTACCACCCCTTCCGAGCCAAGGACTGGAAGCGCCGCTACGACGCCGCCATCAGCGCCCTGGTCTGGCTCATCGTGGGGGTGGCCTGCGTGCCCTTCCCCATCATGAGGAGCCACGGGCTGGAAAAAAACACCAACTCCTGCTTTGCCGACCTGCAGGTGAAGCCGATTGACAGCAAGGTGGGCACGGTGCTGATGACCGGCGCCGCCGAGCTCCTGGGCTTCGTGGGCCCGCTCGTCATCATCTTATACTGCACTTGGAAAACAAGAGACTCCATCCGGGGCTTCCATATCCCAGAGGAGAACAGCGGGGAGAGGCGGAAGGCCCTCAGGATGGTTTCCATGTGTGCCATTGTGTTCTGTGTGTGTTTTGTTCCCTACCACATCAACTTCTTCTTCTACATGTTGGTGAGGGAGAATGTCATCACCAACTGCTTCCTGAGCACCATCACGCTCTACACCCAGCCCTTCTGCCTGAGCCTCGCCAGCTTTGACTGCTGCTTGGATCCCATCATCTACTTCTTCATGACTTCCGAGTTCCAGGAACAGATTTCCAGGCACAGCAGCATGGTCATCCGGAGCCGGCTCATGAGCAAAGAGAGCGCCTCATCAATGAAGGAATGACAAGAAAGCCACTTGGAAAAAACAAAGGTATTTCATATGAAATCTGAGACTGGTCTGGGATGCTCCATTTCCAATTCTGTTGTGGAAGATCCTGCAGGTTTATCCAGGGGGATTTTGTGGCAGTGGAATTTTTTCAGTATATAGAAGACAAAACTCTGTCTAAGACTGAGTGGTATGTTGGAATCTGGTGAGTGACCCAATCGGTGTGACCATCCCCCCACTGTACCACCTGACCTCGCTGGACTAGAAAATACACAGGAGGGAGTGACAGAACTTTTACTGGGAAATGACAAAACTTTTACTGGGAAATGGTGGAAAAGTCCCAGTCTTTTCTTCTGTTTTCCCAGTTCCAGGCTCTATGATCAAGCCAGAGACAATCCCACACTGACATCTGCTGAAGGATCTTCTCTGGGAAAACCACACAAGAAGCTGAAACTGGCCAGTGGCCACCAAAGGACCTTGTGGTTTGTGCAGTGGGGGCTGTGGACAGGTGAAGGTGTGAGGCTGGTTTCCATGTGCTCCTGGGTTTAGCGCATCCCACTGGTCACCAGTGACCTCTGTTCCCCCTTTCTGCACTCCCCCTCCCACTCTGCTCCTCCTTTCCCTCCTCACCCAGCTCTGTTTGCTCCCTAATTGCTGACACATCCCAGAATTTGCACCTGCAGCTGGTGCAAGACCCTCTGCAAGACAAATTCTCCTCAAGCATCCAGAGAGTGGCACCTTCCCTTGCTCCAGGTGACTTTCTTCCCCTCCAAGCTGGCAAGGGGGACATGGGCAGGTGGCTTTTGCCTGTGGACCCCTTGGGGCAGGACCATGGTGGTCCTGGGGTCAGTGCAGGTGGATTTGATGGTGCTGGTGGTACCAGCAGGCCCTCACTCCCTTCTGTGTGTGGTCCAGAGGTACCAGAGATGAATCTGCCCCAAAAAAGCTCAGCTCAACCCATTCAGCTGATGCAAATTTTAAAAAAGAGAGGAGTCCCTTGCCAAGGTGATTTCACTGATAGAGCAGAAGTTAACGTTCATAAATTACTGTGACTTTTTTCCACCAGGTCCTGTCATGATCTTAATGTTTACATCTTTAGGTAGCTATGCAAAGCAGCGACAAGGAAGGATTAATTTACCCCTTATTTTTAATTAGTTACAGCTCTTCAGCCGAGTCCACCCACTCTGTAACTTCAAGGGTATCTCGTGATACCTGGGGATGGATTTGGCTGAACAGTCACCAATTTATTGCCTTTGGAAATCTACTTTCAAAAGAATGTGGACAGTTTGTACAGTCTTGCAGCAAAACCAGAAGAAATACCAGAAACACTTGCTATGTGTATTTTAACTCCAACCACTCAATTCCACTGAGTTACATTTTAGCTCAGCCAAATATTTCCTGTATATTGTGCTTTCCCACTTCTCTGTTTTACAAAAAAATGGGGGAAAGCCAAGAATTAAGGTTTAAACAACCATTTCCCTGGAGTTTCTCTAAAAGGCAACGACGCCGATTAAACACAATAAGCTCTCATAGTTCTCCTCCCAGGTGTGAGAAGAAGATTTTGGGCTGAGTAGGATGCGCTGGAGCCGATGGAAATGTTCCCTCCGACGTCACTGGCACAATAAATGTTTACACTCTGCAAGGAGCCCCCTTCCAAAGGGGGGGATGCTCACGGGCAGAGTTAACCTCACACAATTCAACTGCTGTCAGCTCAGCAGTCTCTCATAAGCTACACTCTGTATAAAGCTGTCAGGGCACCAGAGTTCAGTTTCAGTGCTTGTTTTGAGGATTGTGATAGACCTTGCTCAGCCACCACGTGACTGGGAGCTGTTTCCTGTCCCTTCACTTTCGCACCCTTCTCCCTTGATCAGGTGCAAACAAGCTGAGGGCACTTACGGGAACTCTGTAGCGCGTTCTGTGGGTTTTAGGTCCCAAGAACTGACGCTCAAAAAAATAAAGGCTGTTTTGCAAACATCAGCTGAGTTTTGTAGCCATCACTGGTACCTGGAAAACTGCTTGGGATCGGCTCCTCCTGGGATCAGGGTTCAAGCGACGCAGAGCAACTTTTATTATTCTTTAACAGATTCATTGCTTGTTTTCACTCCGAATAGTGGTTATTTATTTCATTTTTAAACCTGCCACACTTATATTAGATTTAGGAGTACTTTGAGGATGGGAAGGTGTCCTGGATAGTGGAAGATGGACATGGCATGGGAATACCCGCTCCAGCTGCTGAGTGTCCAGGAGTGACAGTGCCTCTCCTGCCCATAACCTTAGCATGGATTTGGTGTCTCCATCAGGGATAACATTCTCCATCTCCAGGATGGCATCCCCAAGCACCTCAGCTGCCCCCATTTTCCTGCCTCACTCGCCCTCTGAACTCCCTCAGGCTCCCCAAAACGCTCCTTTTCCGTACTGCAGCCCCAGCCTGTGAGGAAAGGTCACACACTCAACACTTTCAGTCCTGTGGTGTGCAGGGCACCAGACAACTCTGACTAAAGCTCTCTTCTGGTGTGGGGGAAAGTGCCCTGGTTTTGGTTGGGGCCGAGCTAAACCACCTCCATGGGGTTCAGCTGCCAGATGGGATTAAACCACCAGAGAAAGTCGGCCAGGCTGGGCCAGCCTAGAGAGCAACAGCTCAGAACAAAGAGAGATCAAGGAAAACTTGCACTTTTCCAAAAGTCCAAGACGATCTGTTTGGCCTCCACAAACCCCAGAGTCTTTAGTTCAGGCCTTCCAAAACCTCAGCGTGCATCTCAAGAGAAGAGCAGGCATTGCAGTGAGGAGGAGAGTATTCCAGCTGCCTTCCCAGCTGCCTGGTGCTGGATCTGACCCAGGCCCTGGGCTGCAGGGGCTGCTTTGCCTCACACACACAGAGGCACAACAAGCCTGGCTCAGGTTCCTGTAATTCACCCCATTTCCTGTGACCAAAAAACATGTTTATTATTTTGACAGGAGGAAATATAATTTCATGATGTTGCTCCTGGATTATCTCCCGTGCTGGTCCCGCTGCTCAGACTCACCAGTAGAAAAAGACTTTTCCTCCTTCTTGGGCAGACACAAAAAAGCTGTTTTAACAGGGATGCCACAGAAAGGCAGAGCCGAACCAAATCAAGAGGTTGGGTACAGCTCCACAGGTGTGTGAGGATGGCTCTGAAGGCTCCTGGGGCTGGAGCATCTCACCCTGAAGGGACCTGCTCAGGATGGAGACGTGGTGAGGTCTCCAAGCCACCTGCACTGGCACAGTGCCCATCCCCAAGGCACAGGCCTGGGCAAACACATTTCTTTTCCTCTAGAACATGAGCCATTCACCTTTTAGCAAAGGCAGATGTGTTTCTCTGCAGTGCCACCCCATCCTAACCAGGAGCAGAGGTCTGGTATCTCCTCTCCTGCTTGAAAGGGCCCTCCCGTGCGTGACAACAAACGTATCTGGAAGGAACTCCCGAGGGATTTAAAGCCTTTCTGCAGCTTCTGGGTCTGAGCTGCGGGATCTTGCAGTACCTCTTGCTTCCCTTAAATGAAAGTACCAGCTCTCTGCCAAGAGGAAAACCAAAATATGCTGGAAATGCAGGATAACGGCTCCACAGCCAGTTCAAAACCGTGAAACCACTTCATCACACTTAAAAGATTTTGGGGATGACTGGTGCGTTTTAACCAAAAATGCTGGGGTTGTGGATTAGACAAAGGCTTAGCCCAAAAAGTAAGGGAGGGATTGACAATTGTTTGCTGTAAAATAAATCGGAGCTTCCCAAAATGCTGTCCCTGCAGAGAGCTCTGTGTGACAGCGAGAGGGACAATGAGCTGGGGGCTCACCCGGCCCCGCTCAGCTCCCTGCACAAGGGTGAAGCTGCTTTGTGTGAACAAACCTCCTCCTTCCCCTGCTTTTCATACATCCTTCAGGTGCATCCTGTCAGATATTCTCAATGCTGAGCGCTTGAGAGATGCTGATCATCTGCGTTTGGCCTCCCGCCCACAGGATACCAGGCTGCAGGAGAAGAGACCTTTATCTGGAGGCCTAAGATAAAGTCTCACAGTTATTTAAAAAGTTACTTAAAAGTTCCTTTGGGCCTTCTGCCTTTGAAAGCAGAACGTTGCCAAGTGTGAAAGGCACGTTAGAGCTGGGGATGAGCCAGAGAAACAGAAATGCTAAACAAAAACATGCCCAAGTTGAAAGAAGAAAGGAGAGGTTGACCCCTGTGTGTTGAAGGATGAGCCTTGAGGTTTGTCAGTCCCTCAGATTTTCATGGCCAGGAATGTTGTGATCTTCTGCAAAAGTTGTCCAAAAAGCCAAGGAGCAGAGGAAGGGCTCAGCTTGGTTACAAACCCCTCACTTGGGTCTGACATCCACTGGTCTCTCTTTCCCCAGCAGCACAGCTGGAAACAAACACCTAAAAATAGGGCTCAGGGATGGCTGGACACGCTGCTGCAGACACAGAAATAGGATGTCCCAGGCAGGATATCCTGATAAAACAGCCCCTTCACTCTGGGATTAACCTCTGCCCTCTGGAGAGGGACGGGGCACAGTGCCAGCCTCCCTTCTGTGCTCTGTGAACGCTCCACAAACACACGAGCGCCACTCCTTCTTCCCAGGATCAGCACCAGCTGCTGGAAGAGATGCACAGGAAGAAAACTGGGAGTGATAAACAGCTCTTGCATGTCCCAAATCCTCTGAGATGAGAGCTGTGGGGATTTACGGTGCCCAGAGATGCTGTGGCTGCCCCATCCTTGGAAGTATCCAAGGCTGGACAGGGCTTGGAACAACCTGGGAGGTGTCTGTGCCCATGGCAGGGGCGTTGGAATCAGAGAGTCTTTAAGGTCCCCAATCCAAATCACTCTCAAATTCCATGATTTCTTGGCACAAGGAGACCTGGCAGCTGAGTGGGTGGCAGAGCTCTGGTGCACTCCTGACCCCAGCCCCTGAGCTGGTAACTAAAGGTTATAAGAGCCTCTTCCTTTTGTTTCTCTTCCACAGTTCAGTTCCTGTTAATTTTGTGAGGTCACAGAACCATTTACAGAAAATGGGGTAAGAATATTTCTATTTTTACATCACCTCCAGGAAGGGAATGTTGCCAACAGCCAAATTATCCGTCCAAGCCCTGGGCCGTGAGCTGTGACCCTGGATATCAGGTAAAACTGCTCAGCTGGAAAAGAGGCAGCTCAGCAGAAGTCACACCATGAAGTTACACCACTTGTTCAGCCACGCAGGAAGGAGGTCACGCTCAGCAGGCAGAAAAACAGCTAAAAACTCTATATACGTGCGCAGATATAGGAAGAGAATTAAAGGAGACAAAAAGAGAAAGATCAGGAACGATGCACATCATGGTTTCTTTAAACAACAGTATTTTGGGAAAATCTCCACCTTAAACCATCACATTATTTCAGGAATAAAGCCCAAACCCTCCAGCTTTAGCCTGCAGCCTTGATAGTCTGAGGCTAACCAAGCTCCCAAGAAAATGAGGGAAAATTACTCCCTTCCAGTAACTTACACTGGCAGAGCGCTCGGTTTTCCTTCAGCGAGCACTTATTGGGAGGTTGCTTCTGTATTTTACAGCTCTTCCCAGGCACAGCGACCGTGGAGAGCAGCAGGAGCAGCCGGAGGGAAGGGCACCATCCCCTCCCACAGCCCCTGTGCCCAGAGGGGACAGAAATCCACGGTCTCCATCCCTGGGCACTGGCACCCAACGACGTCATCGCCTTCCCAGCGGCTTTAACGTCATTAACTGCACACGTTTGGTGTGGAGAAGAGGAACAAAATACAGGATTTCCTGTTCTGCAGCCACTGGACCGGGCTGCAGATGCCGGCAGGATTCCAGCGCTCCGAAAACATGTGGAAGTTAAGCGAGGAGGCGCTGGGACTGCTGAGAAAATCGGTGGGAAATAAAAGCAGGACGCTGGCTGCTCCTGCTCCCTAGCACGGCTATGACCCCCCCGGAGCATGGGAAGCACAGGAAGGTGAGTGGCATTTCTGCTCTTTTCTTCGGGGGACTGAAACCGGCACAGTTTTAGCAACTTTATCACTTCTTTGAAGTTCTTCAGGAGATGGTATCGGGCAGGAGCTGGTGCAACATCCTCAGCCGCTTCTGCTGTGCCCGCGCATTTGTCTCCGAGGGTGGGTGAGGGGAGTCGGTGCCTAGGGCAGGCTGTGGTGTGGGGGAGGACGTGGGGAGAAGCTGTTTTAGCCAAAACCCCTCAATTTTGTCCTTTCCGACAGAGGCTGCCGTAAGTGACCAGCTCTATTTACGCATTTCCTATTAGTGCCTAGATTAAACAAACAAAATCATTGCTTACAACCCCAGTGCCAGAAAACCCCACTACTTAAACCAAGACCTTATTTCCAGCCGTAAGTGGTTGTTTGGTTTGTTTTTTTTTTTTAATTTTTCCCGAGCCTGCTTTTCCCGCCAGCATCCCAGCGCCGAGGGGAGGCAGCTCTGCCCCCATCCCCCAGCTTGGAGGGCTCTCCCCAGCCGTGCCTGGAGTTCAGCTTTAGCCTGCGTTGTCCAAGCAGCCCATGGAAAAGATGAGGGCGAGTTTGCCAATGGATCGGGAGCAGTACATGCAGGAACACCCCCGGTGGTGTGGGGCTGGGTGGGGCACAGGCTGATTCACAGGAGCCGGGCGGTTTCCAGCACCGACAGCCACATTCGCCTCCAGGAACAGACACCGCTCCAACGCACTCCAAAAATCAACCCCGGGTGCTCCGAGAGCTGCCTTGGTCTCCTAATTAATTGCAGAGTTATTTGATGTTTAATGAATGGCGGGGCTGCATCCACAGCCAGTGCTCTGACTCCTCGGGCACTGATATTGGGCTCCCTTCTGGAATTTCAGCTGATTAAAGCTCAGCTTTGCCAAAAAAAACCACTCCCTGCTCCTGCCTGCGTTTAAATCCGTGCGTGGATGAAATGGGAAGATAATCAAGGAATGGCAGGAATATTTTATTTATAAAATATTTAAAAATTTAAGACTTATAAAGTCACTGGACAAAACTCTGGCCGGAGGCCACAGGAGCATCTCTGTCCTGACACCACCAGCAGAGCAGGGGGAAGCTGGAGGGACTTGGGGCAAAGGGAAAACTGGAAAACGATTAAACATTTACAACTCCACCTTCCCAGCAATTGTTGTAGTGAACGAGCCCGGCCTGACCCCAGCCCAGGGTGGGGCTCTCTGCTGCTTTCCTGCCCGTGCCCTCCAAAGCGCTGCCACCCAAAGCCGTGTCGGGTACCAGGAGTGCCACCCGGCCCTCCCGCCAGGAACAGGCACTCCTGTGCTCCCAGGGAAAGTCAAAAAACATGGAAAAAACCAGCAGGGAGGCTCCCCATGGAAGAGGTGTAGGGTTTGGGCTGAGTTGCTTGGCAGGGACACCAGGGGCTCTGTGACCCTTGCCATGAGCCCACACCAAGTGCCACCTCTGTCACTGGGAACAGCTGCATTCCTCGCGCTCCCTGGCAGTTTTCCCTCTCTGTTTCCTGCAGGGATGTGAAGACACATCCTGCCACCCCTTTCCCAGGTTCAAACAGACCAAGGGCGCAATTCCCTCTTGGATTTTCGGGCAGGTGAGGAGTACAGGGACACTGGCGGGACCAAGGAGCTGTTTCCCAGTACTCCCTCAGCACAGATGCCCCCTCTTCCCTGCCTTTCCCAGCTTAGTGGAGCAATCACAAAGCTCTGGCACAGTCGGCAACCGAGAGGGGCCCTCACCCAACAGCCCCAGTTCCACTCCAGCCTTGCTTTGCTTGCAGCCAAAGCCTGGAAGAACAAGGAAAAGCAAGAAGGCGGTTTGGGAAGGGCTCAGTTTGGAAAGCAGGGTGTGAGCTCCTCACATCAGAGCTGAGCACGGGGGGCAGCCAGCTGAGAGGCCGGGGCTGTATTTTAGATATTTATCTGCGCATAAAAATATAAAATATCTAAAATAATGATTTCCTTCTGAACCTGAAAACATGGTAACCCCACCAAATAGCTGCCCAGGTGAGGAGGAGCAGGATGCAGGAGACTTCATCCTGGTACCTTGAGGCATTGGAATGGATTCACTCCTGGAAATCCATCCCTGTGACAAACTTTGGCTCAGGGCTCTGGGAAACAGCACCGTGGCTGCTTCTTAATTAATTACCACTGCTGAGGGGCTGGGTGACAGTGACAGGAGGTGCTGAGGGCTCTGCCAGCCCCAGCTCCAGGCAGGGAAGGGCAGGGCAGGCTGCCCACCCCTCACAGGCTCCATTTCCAAGGGGAAAATCCCACTGTTTGTTACAGACGATGCTGCAGCTCCTGGGTTTGTATCCTGCTGCTGCCAAATCCCCTCTTCCCGAAAGAACAGATTGTTTCCCATGGGATCTGCTCATGAATGGCAAAATCCATCCCCTCTCCAGAGAGCAGCAGGAGCACCTGAACTCTGCATGACCCGCTAATAAATCCCCTCAGCACTGGGTGAGCTGGGGTGGGTAAATGGAGGAGAAGAATTTCTACTTTAACTAGAAGGGAGGTGTATTTATCTCCCTGCATGTCCTGAGCAGCTGCTGAAGGATAATTCTTGCTGCTGAGGGATAATTCCTGCTGCCGCAGCGCGATGCCTGCACAATGTGCCAGGAGTGCTGGAATTGAGTTAGCAGGACCAGCAGAGCAACTGGAGTGTGTTTGGCCAGTTATTAACTTATAAATCCAGCCTTAACTCTGGAGCCAGAGCTGATGGATCTGTCTGCAGCTCTCCCCGGCCTCAGCTGCCTGCGGATGTTAATTACTGCCTTTGCTGCCGATTCACATCAGATCCCTGCACGGATCTGCAAAGACAGTGCCTAAAATCATTTCAAATCCCTATTTATTTACAGTCCAGTTGAAATTGCCCGTAGATGTAGAGCACCAATTTGACAGAGTGTGATGGAAAACCTGATGAAATAAAAGCGGTCCTGGAAAACCTGGGAAGCTGCAGAAGCTCTGTGGCAATAAAAGGAGGGATGTTACAGAGCTCAGTGTGTTCACTGTAATTGGGGCATCTCACGAGATCCCACAGAGCGCATCTGCAAGGAGAGGGTGGAGGATGCCTGGAATCGCTCCCTGGGAGTGGGGTCACCCTTCCCCACACTCACATTGACTTGCACACACCCCCACACACATCTTACTCTTCTGTCCTAAAGCACATTTACTCCATGGAGAGATTTTGGCTTTACAGCATCTTTTTACCCACTCCAGAACCCCTCCCCCTGCCGTGACCACCCCATGAGCGAAGAGACCCGGCCAGGATGGAGAGCAACGTGTCCTCCGGGAACTGTTCCGACCCCCAGATGTCCTTCCAGTCCACCCTCTACGCCACCACCTACACCCTCATCTTCATCCCGGGGCTGCTGGCCAACAGCGCTGCCCTGTGGGTCCTGTGCCGCTTCATCAGCAGGAAGAGCAAAGCCGTCATCTTCATGATCAACCTGGCCGTGGCCGACCTGGCCCACGTCCTCTCGCTGCCCCTGCGGACCTACTACTACATCAACCACACCTGGCCCTTTGGGAGCTTCCTGTGCCAGGTGTGCTTCTACCTGAAGTACCTCAACATGTACGCCAGCATCTGCTTCCTCACCTGCATCAGCATCCAGCGGTACCTGTTCCTGCTGCACCCCTTCCGAGCCAAGGGCTGGAAGCGCCGCTACGACGCCGCCATCAGCGCCCTGGTCTGGCTCCTGGTGGGAGCTGCCTGCCTGCCCCTCATCATCGTCAGGAGCCCAGCCCTGTCCAACTCCATCAACAGCTGCTTCTCGGACCTGGGCGTGAAGCAGCTCAGCCCGGGGGCTGCCATCGCGCTGGTGACGGTGGCGGAGCTGTTCGGCTTCGTCATCCCCTTCGGCACCATCGCCTGGTGCACGTGGAGGATGTGGCACTCCCTGCGGGACGGCCCCACGGCGCTGCAGGACGCCGGTGAGAAGCGGAAAGCCCTGAGGATGGTCCTCATGTGCGCTGCTGTCTTCTTCATCTGCTTCACCCCCTACCACATCAACTTCCCCTTCTTCATGATGGTGATCGAGAACATCATCCGGGACTGCGCCGTGCACCGGAGCACGCTGCGCTTCCACCCCATCTCCCTGTGCCTGGCCAGCCTCAACTGCTGCCTGGACCCCGTCCTCTACTACTTCATGACCTCCGAGTTCCAGGCGCAGCTGCTGCGCCACGGCTGCGTGGCCCTGCGAGCCCGGCTCCCGCCCCGCCGGAGCAGCGCCTCCGGCACCGACACTGCCCACGACATCCGCGTCAGGAAGAGGAATCTCCCTCGCCTCAAGTTCTGGTCTCTTCCCAAGTTCTTCGGCCAAATAAACAGCATGGACATCCCCGCCGTGCCGCCCGACGAGCTGCTGCTGGAGTCCATCTCGTGAGCATCAGCCAGCCCAGTCCGTGCAGGGGCTTCTCAGAGCTGCAGTGAGGACTGGTGCACTCTCCAATTGTCCTTGTGTGCCGCAGGTGCCAGGACCTGATCCATGGGGATGTTGCAACCCCAAAGGTTTGATGGTTGCGCTGTTGCTGCTGGGGACTGTTGCCTTCCATCCCCTCAAAAGCCGTTGTTGATGCCGAGGTTTCTCCTTTGCTGAACTGCAGGGGGCTCGGGTGCCTCATTTCAGGTGTTTCAGTGCTTCTGCGTATTTGCCATTTTTGGGAATCCTTCTGAATCCCGAGCTGTGAGTGAGCGGC
Organism: Struthidea cinerea; assembly: GCA_013397865.1. Taxonomy (NCBI): domain Eukaryota; kingdom Metazoa; phylum Chordata; class Aves; order Passeriformes; family Corcoracidae; genus Struthidea; species Struthidea cinerea. The sequence goes on from VZTI01002729.1 coordinate 173,730, forward strand.
TCAGCCTTGGCACAGCTCTGGGAATTCCAGCCCTGATCCCGGGTACCTACAGCTACCATCACGTGGAGCATCCACCACGCTCACATAAGGCTCTGGATCAGGACAGTTCATTATCTGCACGTAAAACTGAACCTTTTTCCACTACAAAAAAATCCATCACCTGGGTCCGATCCAGCCTAAACTGGACTGCAAGACTATAACCATACGAAGCAAAGAGTTTTAACCTATACCACATCAGTGTTACAGGGAGGGTTCAAACAAACTGGGCTCAGCTCACGCTGCTGGAAAAGGCACCCAAAGCTGAGCAAAGGGATCCACCTGGCTCCTGGGAGCTGCAGCTGCTTGGCTGATTATGGGGGATCGATATTTGGAAGACAAATTGTGATAGGTATGCCACAAGCAAAGAGGGAGATGTGACACCTCCCAGGGTGCATTAACTCACATCAGAGCTCTGGTGTGAGCTGCAAGAACAGGGACTTGTCCTTGGTGTCTCTTGTGTTGTGTTATTCGTCTTGTTGCTGACGCATGTGGTTGCACATTAAGATGTTATCCAAACCTTCAGTTTTGCTTTGAACACCAAAAACCATCCCAAGCCTTGCTGGGTACAGAGAAAATTTACAAAACTGACTCCAGTACAGCCTGAAAGCTTCAAACTCTGAGGAAATAAAATGATCCCAATGTGTATTTGAGCTTCAGGAGTATTATTTTAAGTGCTTGGAAATGTTGTGCCCTGCATCTGCTCTTAGAGCAGTGACCCAGTTTGGGGGGGACACCCCAGTTTGGGGCTCAGAGAGGCCTCAAACAGTGGCCAGTGCAGGGCTTCTGAGGTCTCCTCCTCCCAAAAAACCCTCAGGGGATTTTATAAGTAAACATAGGCCAGAGAGGGATTGATAGAAAACAGCTTTTGCCATGATTGGATGCACATTTCCACCCCGTGCAGCGTTTCTGGGAAGCACGGAAGGGGTGGTGGTTTATCCTCACAGTGCTGAGGCTGGATGGGGGGAGACCAGATGGGAGATCCAGACAAACTGCAGCAATTTGCTTTGGTACTTAAGGTGCGCCAGAGACAGGCAGCAAACCCCGGGAACAGGCAGAAAAGCTGCTGCCCTGGGGCTAATTCTGTCCCAAATCTCCTCCTCCTCTCACAAAAAATATAAATAACAAAAGGCCATGTTTTCCTTGTTTGCTTGGGGGGGAAAAAAGAGCTTTCAGGCTGGAAAAAGTGCTGTTTCAGATGGCCCAAACCCAGCAGCGGGCAGAGGCAAAACAGGAAACCCAAGGAAACCTCACCGATGCCGGGACTGGCTCCGGGCAGCTCCCACAGAGAGGACAAGCCACAGCAGCAGGATCTTCACCAGGAGTGTGGCTTTTCCCGGGTGTTTTGGGAATGGCACAACCCCAAACACCTGGGCTGGGCATCCAGGTGGCCCTCAGTGACCACAGACAGGCCATTTTTAAGCCCCCCTGAGCAACAGCACATCCTGGATTGTGGCTCCAACTTCACTGGCAGCACCAGCTCCCGGTTTCCCAGGAGCTCCAGCTCCCACTGGGATTTTGCCAGGCTGTTTTCAGATTGCTTTTCTGACATTTCTGCAGCACAGCTTGCCCCTTCCAAACAGAGCACAGGAAAGCGAAAGCAACCCCAAAACTCTGACTAATCTGTCACTTGGAGACTCAACATCAAACCTTCCCTCGGGCTGTCCCTGCCTCGGGCATGGGAAATCCAGCGGAAGAATCCCTCACTGGGTTGGATGCCCTGGATAGCAGGGATTTTGCTGGGTTATCTGTAAATCAAACCCTGAAGAAATATCTTTTTCCAGTACAAACTGGTGCTTCCTGCCCTTCCAATGCCTGCCAGCCTCCTGTTTCATCAGTCACAGGATCATCATGGAATTGCTTGGGTTGGGAGGGACCTCCTAGCTCATCCCATCCCATCTCCCTGCCATGGGCAGGGACACCTTCCACCATCCCAGGGTGCTCCAAGCCCCGTCCAGCCTGGCTTAGGACCCTTCCAGGGATGGGGCAGCCACAGCTTCTCTGGGCAGCCTGTGCCAGGGCCTCACCGCCCTCACAGGGAACAATTTTTTCCCAAGATCCCATCAAACTCTACACTTACATATCCCTAAAATTATGCAGTACTTGGGAGTATCCAAGCTGTCCCTCGCACAGCGCATTTCAGGGCCCCACAGGGAGGGAGGGAAGCTGCTTTTCTCCTTGCTAAAAATACCTTTATCCTCCCTCCATGACCACATGCTCCCAGTCCAGCCCCAAATTTTTGCCTCTGGAAATCCCAGTTTTGCCTCTGGAAAACCACTCAGCCTCACCACCGAGCCTCAGACTCCTCTCCTGATTTTTGGCACCACTGCTGGCAAGGAGCAGCTCCTCCACCCACCCACCTCGTGCTGGAGCAGGGAAGTGCTGTCCCTGGCAAGGGAACAAACACCAACAGCTCCAATCCTGAGCACAACTCCAACGCACGGAAAGCGAATTTTGCTGCTTCAAACCCACCCGAGCCAGGGAGGGGTTCTCCGAGCCAGGGAGCCGTTTTCCAGACAGCCATGATTTCATCAGATCCCAATCCAATTTTTTTATTCATGTGCTCGGCCAGCAACACCCTGCAAAGCCCAAGTTTGGGGTGTGGTGGGACAGCACTGTGTGACGGCCCCAGGTGTGTCCATCAGTGCCTCCCACGCTCCAGGATCCTGTTCAGGGCACAGGGAAGAGGATTTGGGAATTCTGCGTGGATGCCGCGGCTGCATTCAGCACTGGGAGGGTGCTCAGCATTCCAAGGAACAGCCAAAGCCTCATCCCTGCGCAGCCAGCACGTCTTTCCCGGCAGGCGCTGCCACGCCGTCGCTCAGCCCTGCTCCTTCTGCAGGGATTTTTTGGTTTTTAAAGAGAATTCCCTGCTGCAGGCACACAGGGCAGGAAAATCCAGCAGTTTTTAGCCCTCAGCCTGGTGTCAGCAGCACGGCTGCATCCCTGGCTCCACGTGAGCCCTACTGATGCTGGGAGCCGCATCCATGGACCTGCACCCACTCCCCGTTTTCAGACACGCTCCCTTCCCCTGGGACAGCCCCAGCCGTGCGGAGAGCAGACAGACAACCTCTTCCCAGGAGTTATTTCTATTAAAGACAGGCAGTGCAGCTCAGAAAGACCTGAGCTGGTTCTCTCTGGGGATCTCTCCTACAAGGTCACAAAGCACAAGCTTAAATAAACCGAGAACTTCCAATTCTTATAAGATAAAAATGTAAGTAAAGATAAAAATGTAACAATACGAGAGAAAAACACAATTTTAAAATTTTATTTTATGCTGTAAAATAATTGCTTTGGGATTTGGTACCCATCTCCAAGACCTCCTGATTTTTGGTGGCCTCAACCACAGCAGGATTGGGAGGTCCAGCCAGGGTTTTTCCTGGGGACAGCAGAACTCAGAGACTGGCACTTGCCTGCCGGTAAAGGCACCCTCAGTTCCCACCCCACGCCCCAGGAACGCTCCCGGAGCGATGGGAAATGGGATGGATGCTGGTGGCAGTGCACATGGAGTGTGGCACCAGCAAAACAGGATTTGAGGGGGCTCTGCAAGGTGGTTTTGAAACAAAACCTCCCTCAGTACCCTGCATCCACTCACTGCCCCGAGCTCAGGCTCTGCCCTCCCATAACCAGGCTGACCGTTGTGGAAACAGAAGTGAAACGGAGCATCCATCACATGCCAGAGTGGGAAAAGCAAAGGAGCCCATCATCCCCAAGCCCAGGTTCTGCTCAGCCACACGGGTTTGGTGATTCCTGGACTGGCCTCGATTTTACTGTCCATTAAAGTCACCTCCAAACCATCCCCCTCGATCCTTGCAGGAGGCAGGGAGGAGCCAGGGTCGCACGGGGAAATGCTGGTGGAGCAGGGGGAGCCTGGGGACCCCCAGTGTCACACCCCACAATTCCGGGGAGAGGGAGAGGAAATAAATGAGAGCACGGCAGAGGCAGCTGCTGGGAGGTGCTGGGAAAGTTTCACATCCCAGATCCTGCTGAAATTAGGGAAACACGCCAGGACTGACATGAGCTGAGGCAGCATCCTCCACGGAGGGCTCCGTGAGACCACAACACCAACGAGCCCCCTAAACCCCAGCCCCCACTGCTGCCAGCCCAAAAGCACCAGTCCTAAACCCAGCCCCGCACCACGGGGACAGCTCTGACCAGAAGATCCCACAGTAGTGAAAGCTCTGGCTCCCACATTAATTAAAACCCATCAAATCATCAGCAGCTTCAGAATAATGCTGGAAACTTTAACCAGCGGGAGCATCAGCTGCTGGAACAGGCACACAGCTGCATTTTTGGGAGATGGGACCCACAGAGCCTTAGAGAGGGGCTGGGCCACCACAGGGTGACAAACCCTGTGCTCTGCAAGGCTGTAAGAGCCATTAACCTCCTGTAAACCGCCATAAAAAGGAGTGTACAGAGCTACAGAGCCTAAGTTGGAATTGTGGTATGAGTAAATCAATGAAGCTTTAAAGGAGCAGGTGTGATGTAATACATGTATAATATATATTATATATGTATGCTGCTCTCCTGGGAAGATGTGTGAGAAAAATGAATAAATGCAAATTAAAAAGTTGCAAAATCTCTTCAGAGCTTCTCCAGAAATGGTTTAAAAAGTCACTTTTCCGAATTAACCGACTGAATCGTTGCTCCCTCTTGATCTTAACAAGAATTCTTGATGTTTCTTGACCTGGAGTCCCCCGCTGGATAAGCAGGGAAGTGCTGCTTTTCAAACTCCAAGCGCAGCCAGCTCTGCCCTCTGCCGATGGCCGGGGACCACGATGGCCCCGGGATGTGGCCGTGGCTGACACCACTTCTCGGCACGTTTGGAAAAGGAGAGCCCTCGGCGCTCACCCTGGTTTGCTCCATGTGGGAATCTCCTGAATAAGATAATACTGACCACGGAGAACTCGCTGCTTTTGGGGAGCCCAAACCTGCCCACGATCAGCTTCGGGGGGACCCTAAAGCCCCCCCAAAGCACCGGGAGCAGGGACTGCAGCACAGGGGTGGGAACATCCAGGCGAGAGGGAAGGAGCCTTCCCCAGCAAGCTGCGGAAGGAAAATAATGGGTGAATCCTCTCATTCCCTCGGCCTCAGCTCCGTGCCCGTCACAGAGGGGCTCTGCCAGCGGGTCCCTGTCCCCGGGAGCTGAGGGGTCAAGCCCCCCCTAACCCCCACCCCCGGCAGCAGGACCAGCTACCGGGGTGACACCAACGCCACGGCGACAGCTCCCGAAACACCCCGAGACCACGACAGCCACCAAAGCACCCCGAGGCCATCCATCAGCACCTTTCCGAGCAGCTGTAAAACCACAAAAAGAGGAGGAAAGCGGGCGATCCCAGGCAGGACCCGGGGCAGGGGCACCCCAGAGCGGTGCCGCCGGGCCCCGCCGTGCCCGTGCCGCTCCCCACGGCGCAGCCGCTCCCCGCAGTTGCACTTTTGCTTTGCACGGAGAGGGAGGGACCCGCCTGGGGACCTGCTGCAGCCCCGCGGGGACACACCGGAGCGGCCCCGGCACAGCAAGGTAGGGCTGGATTCCTCCATCCCGGCTGCCTTCGGGTCAGGCCGGGCGGGTTAAATTGGGCTTTTTTGGATTGTTGTGCCGTAGATGTGGCGCGGCTCCTCCGGGAGTGCTGAGAGGGGATGGGACAGCCCAGGGACAGCCAGGGGGGTCCTGCCTTCACTACAGACCTGGTGTAACTCCCAAAGTAAATGGGTAGAAGGGAGGCAATGCAGAGTCAGGGCAGCTATAGGTAAGGAGCTAATAATTCATTTGTTGAAGAGCTCCTGTGTGTGCCCATGGGATGCTCTGAGCACCCGAGGGAGAGGAGGGGGGTGGCTGAAGTTAAAACACCCAGCCTTGGAGATTAAAGCTGTGTTTTCTTCTGCCATTGTGTGAGCAGCTGAATTTAAGGACTAAGCCCAACTCTAGCGATTCTCAGCCTCTGCAAACCCGGCACTTCCTGGGATGGGACTCGTCTGTAAGGGGCCTCTGAGGCCACACAGCCCCATCCCCCCAGCACAGGGATAACTGATGCAATTCCCACTGCTCCCGGTTTTCCTTGGGTTTGTCTCCCTCTATTTGTGCCATGAATTTTCCCAAGCTGTCTGTTCCTCACAAGTGGCACCACGCTGACTTTCCACGGGCCAACTTCCATTTAATCGCAAGAACCAGGGAGGAAGAGGACAGGGTTATCACGGCACAAGGACACAGCTGTGCATCCCTGGGGGTCGTGTGCTGACGGTTTGAGGGGATAACTCACGACTTTGGTGCCAGGAACGGAGAAGGAGGGTGGGGGATTAGGCTGACACACAGCACTGCTGCTCCGGGTTATTTTCTCTTCTTAACCAGGATAAATATTAACAAAGGAGGACAAGAGCTTTTGCAAAGGATTAAAAGGCAAAAGCAGAGTATTTCACATGGCATTAAACCAGAGCATTTATCTTTTTCCTGCATATTCTTGGAATTTAGTTAGCACAGCAAGGGGCAACCTCACTCCTATGGAGAAAGATCTAAATCCCAAATATCTACCAGGAGACTCCTTCAAGGCAGAGAAGCCTCTTCCTCTGTCATTTGTTAAAAGAACAAAAAGCCAACCCCATGCAACATTCAGTTTCTGGTTTTATCACTTCTATTTTCAGTTAATACCTTGTAAATTCTACTTCCTGCCAAAGCAGGACGGCAGCACTTCAGGTGAGCCAGAGAACAGAGCGGGCACTGGGAGAAGCCCAGACCGCCCCTGGGCCAGCTGTCCCCTCCCCAGAGGGCCCCTTTGGAGGGACAGAGCCACCCTCACCCCGCCTCCACTCGCACAGGAAACTAAATTTCCATCTGATGTTTCCCCTGTGCATGTTCTGCTTTTATTTTAGGTTGTGGAGGAGAAGAAGGAAAAACACAAGCGAGGTGGCAGGCACAGCCTGGCCCAGCTCCCCCAGGAGGGAGAGCGAGCAGGGGACACCGGGGGGCAGCTGCTGTGCCCCTGCCACCCCTGTCACAGGTTTTATGTGCTCTTAAAACACACCCCCACCCTGAATTCTGGGGGACTGAGCACCCCCAGCTCACCTGGGCCAGCAGCAAGAGCAGGGCTTGGTGGAGGATCCATCCAGGCTGGTCCCTCACCGGCTCTGGGGAGGAGCAGGAGGCATTGGCACATCCCAGCTCTGAGAGGGTTCCAGGCACGAGGCTGCAGCGGGAACAGCACCCACAAACCGAGCCCAGCCAGGAGCTGCTTTCAAAGCCTCTCCCCCCACAGCTGGGTTTAGGAGCTGCTGTGGGTTAAACCCCCCAGGATTTGCTAACGAGGATCCACATTGGCCTGGACATCTCTAACCAGCCTCAGGTGAGGAGTCTGAGCTCTGCTGAGGGTGGTGAGCTCTGCTGAGGGTGTGGGACAGAGCCCACCTGTGACCAGGATGCGGGGCTGCTCCCACACCCCCAGCTCCTGCGGGTGTTCTCATGGAGCAGATGGATACACGGCTGCCCTCCAGCACATGGACAATGCTTTACCCAGCATGTGCCCAGCTCTAACCGGCTGATTTTAGCCTGGCTGCAACCCTTACCTGCTGCTCTGACTCATTAGGCACAAATCTTCATCCAGTGCCCCAACGTGGCTGATTTCCATGGGGGGTAGCCATGGAAAAATCAGGGGGAAAAGCTGTTCAGGGGAAGAAGGAGGCTGTGCCTGCAGAGAGTCTCTCACCCACCCCCTCGCAGTGAGGGGAAGCGAGCATAGAGCATGCAAACCCAAATTTCCTCTTTCTGGAGATTTTTTTAGCATCCTGCTGGTTTTTTACATAGCACATGGGGCTGAACTCTGTGATGTTGCTGCTTGGGATTTCCAAAGCACCGTTTCTCACATCGCTGTGTTTTTACACCTCCTCCCCAGCTCCGAGGGTGCCTCTGGGTGCCCTGGCTGAGCCCCCTCGCTGCTCCCCACCTTCAGCTGGGCCTTGGGGACCCCTCGTGCCACAGGGAGAGGCAGAAAGTGCTGCCAGTGCCTCCCTGCCCCGGGGCCTGGCTGGAGGGAGCAGGGAATGGAGTTCCAGCAAAGCCGCTGTGCATCGGGGATGGGGAAGGGCAGGAGCTGGGGGGCAGCAGGAAAAATAAGATGAGCACGTGTGGAAGGGCTGGGGCTGCACCTTGTCCTTCTCCCTGTGTCTGCCATGGCCCAGAGATGGAGTTAAAGTGGGTTTTCCCACCTAGGAATGCAGCTGGAGGAAAAGGAGCATGATTGAGTCTTCCTGAGTGGGTGACAGGAGCCCCTGCCAACAGGAAAGACGAGCTAGTATAAATTAGTAAGAAAAATCACTAAAATAAAAATATGATAAATTGTCATTTCTGAAGCATAACACGATCACTTCGCGAGCCATTTTACTCCACTGGCTGGGGTAGATGCTCCCTCTCTAGAAGGAAGGAAGACATCTCAGTCTCTTTGGCGAGCGAAAATACAAAAATAGACGTTTCCTTTTGTAGCAGATTTTCTGTTTCCACCCAAAACTTCTTCAAAGTTTCAGTGCCAGCACGTGTTGAACACCATTAATAAGTGTTCACATTTTGTACCTCAGCACTGGAAAAAAAAATCAGCAGGGACTGCAGTAGATGTCATTTTACCTTTAAAATTAAAATTTAAAAAATTAAATTTAAAAAATTGAAATGTTTTAAATCAAGTGAATGTGCCTTTGGCATCTGGGATGGTACCTACAAACTTCTCCCACTTAGACCTGCAGGATAATTCTTCACGTGGAAGCCAAAGAAAAACCTGAGAGGGTTTGGGAAGAGATCTGAATTTCCTCTAGATTTATCAGATCTGGCTGAGGTTTTTGTGTCTGACACATTCAGATAACATCACCTGTTTGGCCTGAAAACAATTTTAAATAAAATCCACCTCCAGCCTCCTTGGTACCGGTTCTGGTGTTGCCAACAGCCCCAGAAGCGCACGATGGGTAACGACAAGCTCAGAAAAAGCAGCAGTGAGAAAGTCAAATCGGATCAAAAGCAGGTAGTTCTGCAAAGGACGATTCATGTTCTATTTATAAAAGCGAAATCAAAAAGTTGACCCTGACTCGGTGAAAGCCACTGACCTGGGACTTCCACCCACAGTGACACAGCGGCGGTGGCTGCGCTGGGGGAAGGGTTTGGGTGCGCATGTGTTACACAAACACACTTCCTTCTGTCATCTGCAGCTGGGGAGGGTGGGAACCTCCAGAGGGCTTTCCTGGGAAGCCAGGGGGTGTTCCCCTCAGGAGTTCGTGGGAGGTGAGAGTATCCCCAGCGAGGGAGGCAGGTCCGGCACTCACCGGAGCATCTGAGCACTGACCACGTGCTTGGACACAGGAAGAGCAATGCCCCCAGGTTTGTAGCAGAAAATGAACATGATTTCTGTTTATTCTTGGTGGTTTTGCACCTCCACTGCACAGGCCATGGTGCTTGCTGGGCAGCAGAAGAGCTGATCACCACCAAAGCTGTACAGGCTTCTGCTGGAGAGATGCTCCAGCTCCTTCCAGTTCTCCCACAACTCTTGCTCTGTTCCACCCCTGTCTCCCAACAATGCTCCAGCTGCACCTTTCTGTCTTCCAGGTGAGGGGCCACGCCAGTTGCTGAACCCCTGTGCTGAGAGAAGAGGCTGAAATGCCACCCAAAAGGTGACAGAGACACGGCTCCAGTGAGGAAGTGTCCACTCGGGCACAGGGCGATGCTTTTCCCGGTGTGGATCGCTCCTGCTCATCCTGCAGGTGACCCCAGCGAGCTCTGACCCAGAGCATGAGCAGAGCACGAGGGCAGGACTTGAATTAACTCCCCCACGCCAAAGCTCCCCGCGATGAGCCGGTGAGCGGAGCCTCCCGCACGGACGCCAGGGCCGGACTGTTCCCTTCGGATCCTGAGGCCACCCTGGCTGCAGGACAGGCGGGATGGACGTGTTATGATGCCGGGGCTGAGCACGGAGCCGGAGCACAACCATGAGCAACAGCTCCAACTGCAGCGAGACAGACCTCAAGGCCTACTACGCCGTCACCTACACCGTGATCCTGATCCCCGGGCTCATCGGGAACACCCTGGCCTTGTGGGTCTTCTATGGATACATGAAAGAGACTAAAAGGGCCGTGATATTTATGATCAATTTAGCCATTGCTGACTTATCGCAGGTGCTGTCCTTGCCCCTGAGGATTTTTTACTACCTGACGGGCACGTGGGAGTTCGGAGGAGGCCTCTGCATGCTCTGCTTCTACCTGAAGTACGTCAATATGTACGCCAGCATCTACTTCTTGGTGTGCATCAGCGTGAGGAGGTACCTGTTCCTCATGCACCCCTTCAAATTCAGCGACTGCAGGCGTATCTGTGACGTCTACATCAGCATCGTGGGCTGGGTCGTGGTCTGTGTGGGCTGCCTGCCTTTCCCACTCCTCAGGCTGCACCAGGATGATAAAAACACCTGTTTCGTGGATCTTCCCATCAAGAAACTCGACCTCCCCACCTCCATCACGCTGATGACCTTAGGGGAGTTGGTGGGGTTCGTGACCCCCCTGCTCATCATCCTGTACTGCTCCTGGAAGACAATCTTATCACTAAAGGAGAGGAACTCTGCTTCCCGGGACCTGGGAGAGAAGAAAAAGGCTTTAAAGATGATCCTCACCTGCGCCCTGGTGTTCCTGATTTGCTTTGCACCTTATCACATCAGCTTCCCGCTGGATTTCTTTGTGAAAACCAGGCAGATCCAGGAGGGCTGCGTGCAGATCTCGGTGTTCCACGCCGTGGCTTTGTGCCTCGCCAGCCTCAACTCCTGCGTGGACCCCGTCATCTACTACTTCACCACGGACGAGTTCAGGAGACGCCTCTCCAGGCAGGATCTGCAGGACAGCATCCAGCTCCAGCCCCTCAGCTACAGCAGGAAGCACTCCAGGGACGTGCTCGGGGAGGACACCACGGAATACTAGAGCTGCCCTTCCCAAACAGCTGCCAGCACTTCCAACATTCATTAGATTTTGGCCTTTGCCACAATTTTTTTCCCTCAGGATGCTGCGAACAACAACTCAAACTTCTGCTTTCAGTGAGGGTTGGAATAAACAAACAATCCCCCCCTCCAAAAACCCCAAACCTGACCAAAAATGTGTTGATTTAATACTTCAGTTGCAAATTTTCACTGAATATAAATGGGAGCATTTCCATTCCTCAGCTGGGCAGCAGGAGGTCACGGACCCATGGGAGAGGTGACACCGTGCCCCACTGTCACCCGTGGCATCACCCAGCCATGTCCTGGTCAGCAAGAAACAGCAAAGATTCTGGGGTCTTGCTGGGCAGAAAGAATTCTATCCTAAGAAGTACTGGATGCCACAATCTTCTCTGTTTCTGAAGCGCAAGACAACCCAGCAGAGACTGCTTCTCCAGAAAGTGCCCAGAGCCTGCTCCAGCCACGCTGAGCACGGAGTGAGGAGCAGAAGGTGGCCCCAAAGGACTTCCCATTTAAATAATTAATGAAGCCTCATTTTGGGGTGCAGCAAATGCCATCACCCCAAATCACCCAGGCAGTGAAGCTTCCACACACTATTTTTCTGCCGTCAGTTCCCACTTCTGTATGGAAAGAAGGGTTGGAGCAATGCCATGAGTTTTGAACCATGGGGTTGTGAATTTTGAACCACGGGGTTTTGCTTGGAGGGTATTTATTCAAGCCAGTTGTCCATCAAGCCTTTCAGGACCTCTTTTCACCAAAAACGGGGCAAATTATCTCCCTTTCGCTGATAACTGACCAGCAGCCATCACATCCACTCCTCAGCAACAGCAGCAGGATTCAAAGAGAGGATCCAAACCTTTCCGCAGTTTGCTGTAATGGGAACTCCCTGGAAGCAGAATCAATGGTGCCACGAGAGATTTTTAGGAAAGGCTCAAACATGGATGTATTTTTAATAATATTTGCCTTAAATTCAAACCACAGAACCTTCGGGCTTGGCTTTGGTGTTTCGTTTGCACCTTCTTGTAAAATGTGATTTTTCTGTGAACATTGGAAACGTTACATTTGGAAGTGTAAAATACTGTGACAGTATTGGTTTTATTTATGCAAATGTTGTTTTATAATTTATATAAGGGACATACACATTGTAGGAAAATTATGTGAAGGTGATGTTCCTGTCAGAACACAGGAAGGTTTTTTTCTTTTCAAAAACTCTTTCAAATAATAAAAGAAAACTCCACCACCTCTTCCCTACAGGAATCTGAGCCAGTGCCTGATGGCTGAGCAAGCACTGATAATTCATGGAAACCACGAAGCACATGCAGAGTGATGAAAAAAAATATTTATTTTTATATTTCCTGTTGTATATAATAAAATAATAATTTCTAAAAAATGTTTTTTAAATGTAATTCTTGGCACCTTCTCCCCCCTGCATCACCAGTACACACGAACGTGGATTTGATGCCTCTTGAGCACCTGCAGAACATTTTAGATGCTTTTCTGAAATTATTTTACCCTTCTTGCACTGGCAAGAAAAGCCAAGGGACAGGTTTCCCGGGATAATGGGAATTCCTCCAGCTGCAGGAATGCAGCCCATCCCTGTCCTTTCTGGCCCCCGTGGGAGGGGAGCAGGGTGGCCCTGTCCAACCCCCCCAGAGTCACTTTCAGCTCCTGAGGGGGAAAAGCTGTTACATAAAGTGGTGTCAGAAGTTCAGAAGTTGTTCAGTGAGAGAAACCTCAAGCAGCTGAAGTTTTCCACCCAGAAAATCCCGTGGGTGCAGCAGCGCCGTCCCCTCCTGCCACGGCAACGGGGCTTATTCAAATGAGTGTTAATGATCTCTTTTTACAGGAAGCTGGTGCAGTGGCCGGGGTTGGTGACACGAGACAAATTCAGGGGACGCCTCCCTGCCCTCCCCCAGGGCACCTCTGCTCCAGGTGGGATCTGCTGGGGCCACACTGAGGTCTCACACACCCCTGGTGATGCTGCTACCAACAACTGGAGAATCAAGATATTCCTTAGATTACCAGGAGGTGGATTTTCATGGCATGGGTATTTTTTCCATGCCTCTGTATTTTCAGTGTCTCAGGATCCACGAGCTGGACTCAGTGATCCTTGGGAGTCCCTTCCAACTCAGAATATTCTGTGAAACGCTAAAATAATCTGAATAATCTGGTCTGCAGCACTGCGATGGGAATCTGAATGAGAATGTAAGTGAGAATAAAAAGCCCCAAACCCCAAAATATCTCCTCTATTCTGCAGGAAGGGTTTCCTCCGGTGGCAGCCCTCCCCCAGGGCGTTGTTATCACCGAGCAGCAAAGCACTGAGGTCTCTGCCAGGGCCCTCACCAGGCCGGCCCTGTGCTGAAGTGACAAGTGGCTTTTGGGCACAGAACCAGCTTTAATTCGTGCTGGGCCAAAAGGAAAGCCACTGTGGCAAGGGTGCAGCCTCAGGGGTGGTTTTAGGGATGCCTGGGGAGCTGTTCAGAACCAGCAGAGAGTGTTTTGGGAGGCACAAGGTTGGGTGAGGGTGGCAGGCTCAGGGGGAAGCAGAGCTCTGGGTCTGCCCCGACCGTGCCCCGCTTCCATCGCCTCCCCCGCGCTCCCAGCCCAGCACCAGCCTCTCATCCACCTCGGGCACCGCCTCCTCCCCTGCCCCTGTCCCCGTGAGAAGAGACACAGCGGCTGCCTTGGGGCTTTTTCTGAGCGTGCCGAGGTTCAGCGCTGCCCCTGCACTGAGAGCAGAGCGCTGGCAGCGCAGCCCCGCCGCCCTTCCCGCCTTGGCAAGGCGGGTGTGCTGGGACCGGAGCCCAGCCCTGCCTGGCCGCCAGCCCGAACCCCCAGTGATCCCCGAGCTCTGCTGCTGCTGAACTCCCTGCTTTAGTTCCATGTCGTCGCTGCTTTCAGCCATCCCATGACGGCACCTTTGGGTGTCCCTCCGTCCCTCCCGCCCCGGGAGCAGCCGCTTCCCTTTTCGCCTCCTCTGCGGGATTTGTGCCCCCGCCTCGGGGGAGGGGACACCTCGCAATGCTCAGAATCCCCAGCCACTCCTGCCCCCGAGCTGGGAGCGGGGCCGCGTTGTCCTCCAACATTTCCAGTGCCCTCTTCATCCTCTGCCATCACCACGAGCCATCCATGGAATCCCAAAGATGTCCTTTCACCACGAAAGGGGCTGATTTACAGCTTCTCTTACCAAAGCAGAATTTTTGTCCCCTCACACATCTTTTACCAGCAGTGTTTTATTTGCTGTTTTGTCACATGGTCGCTCAACATCCTGAGCAGAGTCCCCGTTTCTCTGTAACTCGTTAGATTTTCCTGCTGGGGTTAAGGCAGCTTTGGCACATTTTACTGCACTGCTTACTTCCTTTTTCACTTTGCTGTTAAAAATGAGCCTCAGCCCCAGCTCATTTGGTGTAAACGCACACACAGAGCACACCTGGCACTGCTGGACTCTGTTCCTCAGACCTCAATAACTAAAAACAACCTCAGAGAGTGACCCAAATATGAGCCCACCCCGTCCAATAAAAAAAAAAAAAAAAAAAAAAAAAAAAAAAAAAAAAAAAAAAAAAAAAAAAAAAAAAAAAAAAAAAAAAGCTAAAATCTTATCAGAGATGTTTTGATAAAGACCATGACCAAAAATAAGACGGACCCATCAGGGCAGTGCCTGGCTCATGCTGCCAGTTATGTCAGGGCAGAGGAGCTGCAGCCTTTGGGGTGATAAACTCTGAGAATTCCATCTACACGATCTACAGCTGTGGCCACAAAATCCGATTAAGAACATGAGATATGGTTATGTAAAGCCATGAGAACAAAATAATGGTGATAAAATGTAGTAATGTCACTGCCTCAGAGGGGAAGCCTGGCTCTGGTTCCTGCACCTCAGGTCAGACCAACCCCGTCAGGGCCAGTGTTTGGTCTGGGCTACACAGAGGTGCCACCATGAGGTTAAAGGGAGGGGGAGAATGAAGCTCCTTGGAGGTCAGGTACCTCCATGATCACCACAAGGTTGAGCTCCAGTCATCAAGATGATCATTTTTGATGCCATTTTGCTCAAGTTTCCTTCTACTCCCACTTTTTTTCCCCTGAATTCAGGGAAGAAAATGAAAAGCCCAAGCAACCAGCAAAGGCAAGATGAACACAATGATGTAACCGAGTGCCATGAGGAGTTGTGAGCATGAACCACTCTTAACTCATCTCCCATTTTCCCAGTGGCCCAACAGTGCTGTGAAAAGGGAATATCTTGGTGAGGCTCCAGCTCATGAAGGTCATGGCTTTTACCACCCACAACGTCTCCTCACTTGTGCTCCCACAAGTCCCAAGGGAAAAAACTTATTTTAAAGATTTTAACCCACCCAAACTCTGGCTTTGGCTGACACGTTTCCCTCATGTGCTGTCAGATCAGCAGTCCTGTGATCAGTGCCATTATCTGGGACAAATCCACAGTCACAGGACACTGGATATTTAAGGGCAGGGTATCTCCCTGTGGTCACACAAAAGTCTGCACAGCTCCAGAGAAAGTTCCCAGGAGACCTGAGTGAAACAGAAGCTGAAACTCTGAGGTTCTGGTTGAATGAGAAGTTTCTTATTTGAGTGAATCAACACAAACCATCCAAGCCCACAGCCCAGCCTGTTCCTGCTGCTTAACAGCCTAAAAATCCTAAAGCAGCACCATCCCAAACCCATAAAGAACAGCAGCACTGCCCACGTTGGTGTCATGCTGCTCCTTGAGTTCCTTCACCCAAAATTTCTCCCTCTGGGCTCATCTGCCCCAGCCCAAGAGTCTCTCATTGGACATCAAATCATCACCCAGCTCCGCAGCAAGGACATATCTTGCCTTCAAGCACAAGAAGGTTTTGGTTGTTTTTTTTCAAAGAAAATATAAATGAAAACACAAAACCCCAAGAAAATCAAATGACATGAAGAAAGCAGAATGAAGAGTTTTGTGGAGGGGCACCATCAGCTGCACTGAGAAACAACAAATATTGGGAGTCTGCAAAAGGATAAATGCACGTGTTATCCAATATATCTGCAAATGGGATATTTATTGGAGAAACACAAAGTGTTCCTCGTCTAGGAACCTGGTCGAGTGGGAGGTGAACTGGCAGGGGGTTGGAACTAGATGGGCTTTAAGGTTCCTTCCAACCCAAACCATTCTGGGATTCTAAAGGCTGGGAAGATCTGGAGCTCACTTTTTTACTCAGACAACCACAAATTTGGTTTTCCCTCAATCAAGGGTCTTGATCCAGGGGGAGAACAGGGCCAGCAGGCAGCAATCCTGGGGCAAGCTGTGCTCAGCCACCTCCACCAGTGCAGACTCACCACGGCAAACCCTTGGAGATGGGCAGGAAGAGAAGGAGCCGTGGCTGTGGAGCATCCTCCAGGGATCCAGCAGTGCCCTGCGGTGAGGGGAGCAAGAGGACTCGTCCCCACAGGAAGGCAGCTCACGCTGAGGCACAGATGTATCTGATAAGCACAGAGCCTTCCTGTGCCCCGGGGCTGCTCACGGGTGGGAAGCAGCAGCAGCCTCGCTCACCACGGAAGTGTCAGCCCTGGGTTGTGAAAGTCTGATCCTCCCGCCTGTTTGGGGGTTTTTTTGTCATAATATGAGGAGGCAAAGCTGTAACTGCTTCCAACCTCAGGCTGGGTGACAATGCACACTGGTAACGGAAGGGTGGTCTGAAGTGGGGCTTCTACATCACTCTTATTTGAAAAAAAAGCAAGGATTAATGAGTGCAAAGGGCTGAGAACATGAGATGGCAAAAGCCACGATCCCCAAGGGCAGAGAATCCGAAGTAGTGAATTACTTATCACCAAGTGACCACTGAGATCATCACCCCACGGAACCACATGCCCTCCACAGCCCTTCCCTCCCAAGGGATTTTGGGGCATCAGGTGGAAGGCGTAGATTTATCCATAGAACCATGGAATGGCTTCGGTGGGAAGGGACCTTTAAGGTGATCTCATTCCACCCCTGCCACGGGCAGGGACAGCTCCCACTGTCCCAGGTTGCTCCAAACCCCGTCCAGCCTGGCCTTGGACACTGCCGGGGATCCAGGGGCAGCCACAGCTTCTCTGGGCACCCTGTGCCAGGGCCTCCCCACCCTTACAGGGAAGGATTTCTTCCCAATATCCCTTTTAAACCTCCTCCATGCATGGATCTATTCCTGATGAATCCCATATGCTGACACTCTCATTCCAGAATAAAAGCACTGGGTTCCACACCAACAAGGGATTAGGTCTGTAGGAAGGAAGTTCCTTGTTCCAGAATCAGGTGTCCACCCATGGATTTAACCCACAACAGCTTCGAACATCAACAAGCCCTAAAATGGAACAGCTCAGGAGAGCCCAAATGTTTCTGCCAGACACAAACCACCATCCACAGTGAGAATGAGTCTGCAGACAGAAAACTCACATCTGTTAAGGTGGAATTCAGGGCTGTCACAGCACAAAAAGAGAGAATATAGATTTAAGTAAACAGAATAGCTGAACTATAAGAAATAATTTCCTTGGGAGGTGGAGTGGCAGGTGGAGAGCCTCTAATTACTCTCAAGACAGGAAATACACCCATCCTATTGCCTAGGTAATATCACAAATATATACTCATAATGAAGAAATAATGTTAATGCAATAATGTCACTGTAATTATCCATATTGTAATTATTTTGGTGGCAGCCTGGAAGCTTCAATCAGTGCTGGCATTTGGGCTCTGTGCCACAGCTGGCAGCAGAGCCATCCCCCACCCGGCCTGGAATTAGGACAGGCAAAGCAGCTTTAATCCTTCCAAGCCTGACCTCGAGCTCAGCCCTCCCAGGGGGGTAATTCAGCCACAAAATGGAGGTTTTGGGGGCTGCACCCCATTTATCTCGTCCTGCACCATTCTGCTGAGACCCCACCTGCAGTGCTGTGTCCAGTGCTGGTGTCCCCAACATCAGAAGGACAGGGAGCTGTTGGAATGAGTCCAGAGGAGGCCAAGTTAAGGGGACTGCAGCACCTCCCCTTTGGAGACAGGCTGGGAGAGCTGGGGCTGCTCAGCCTGGAGAAGAGAAGGTTCTGGAGGAAGAGACCTTTCAGTGTCTGAGGGGCTACAAGGAGGCTGGAGAGGTACTGTTCATCAGGAAGTAGTGACAGGACAAGGGGGGTTGGGTTCACACCGAAAGAGGGGAAATTCAGATACACGGAAGAAATTCTTCCCTGGCACAGGGTGCCCAGAGAAGCTGTGGCTGCCCCTGGATCCCTGGAAGTGTCCAAGGCCAGGTTGGATGGGGCTTGGAGCAACCTGGGATAGTGGAAGGTGTCCCTGCCCATGGCAGGGGTGGAATGAGCTTTAAGGTCCTTCCAACGCAAACATCCTGGGATTCTGGGACACGAGTTCTCCTCAGGTCTGGGGTGTTCAGTGCTGAGACTTCAGCCATCACTCACCCCAGACTCTGCCGAGCACAGCTGGATTTTGGGGCGTTTTACCAAGAACTAATGAAGTCCACAGGAGCCAGGCCAGTCTTGCTGGAGACCCAGCAGGCTCTTTGTCCCCCAGGCCCCTGCACAGACCCTGGGAGTGCTGCTGTGGGTGGGAGGTGACAGTTTCTCACTGTCACAGTGAGTGTGTCACAGCACACCAAGCACAGCTGTGCTGCAACAGGCCCCAGCACAAAGCTGAGCTTACGGCCAGACAAGCCTGGTTTAGTCAAGCAGTTTATCAAGTCTGAGGTGCTAAAGCTCCTTTTCATACCAGCCTGAGGCCTCGGGGTGTTTTTCAAAGGTCTCCAACACTATCCCTATTTTTCTTCCCCAGATCTTCATCTCAAGATATTTATATATGCAAAGAAGTTCAATTTTTATAGATTTTTATAAACAGTGAGGCTGGAGGAGACTGAAGTTCTAATTTAGAGTATTACATACTCTAATGGAAGAGTCTGTCACCACAGCCACCCACACCTCAGCAGTCACACAGAGCAGCAGGTTCTGCAAAGGGCAACAGCATCTCCTCCGAGAACCAAAATCAACTGTTTTCTTAATAATGATTTCTCACGTGCTTTTCTGGTTAAAAAAAACCCCAAACGAACTCAAATGGTAATGCTGCAAGAGGAAATATCCAAAGCACTGCATTGCCAGCTTCAGGTTGATAGAGGTATTTAAAATTTACATCTAATTTTTAATTTATAGGGTCAGAAAATGAACCTGCCAGCTCCCCCAAGGAAGCAGTCCGAAGTGCCTGCAGAGATCCTGCCGATTGCCCCATGCCCAGAGGATGCTTTTGCAGTAAACACAGATGTAAATGAAACTCTTACAGTAAATGAGTTCGCATTTGCATCCCGGCAGTGTCACCCCCTCAGTCACCACACCCATGCCTGCAGTACTGTTCTACTCAGATATTAACTGGGTTTTACACAGTTACAGTTCTAGTATAAAAATATTCCTTGCTAGAGATACAAACTAAGCCAAGACACGAAGCACCAGCTGGAGGAAGCTTTGATCAAACCATTTTTAGGTTTAATTTTGGTAAAATAGCTGAAAAACTGTCTGTTGGATGAATGCACCAAGTTTTTACCAGTTACACACGCTTTACACCCAAGTGTTTGCTGCCTGTGCCATCTACTGGTGCAAAGGACTCCTCCAACTCGTGCTCCCTCCTGCTTCTACAGCCCAGCCGAACACAGCAGCTGCTCAAAGCCAAATACAGCATTAGAAGATCCCAGGAGCACCTTAGAATTCCAGTATTTTGGTTTGGACACCAAGCCCCAGCCTAAAACGCTTAGGGATAGGTAACAAGCCCAGCAGAGCACATGTGTGACCACACCCAGCTCCCTGCTCACCTCAGTGCAGGTGAGAACAATCTGTTCCTCCTGCCCCTGGCTCCCTGCCTGGAACGTCCAATAACATCTTAAAGAACTGACTTCACTTCGTTCCTAAGGTACAGAAAGTGTTCCAAGCCCATGTGGAAGCAGGTCCAGCATTCCTGGCTGGAGGTGCATCCACTGCATGGACACTCTGAGCTGGAAAGAGCAATTCCTGGGGTTTATTTTCCATAAAATCACACCTCAATGCTACAAGCAGATGTTTCTTGCAGTCCATAACCAAGACATCTCCAAGTCCTTCCACTTAGGGTTACCAAAAGAACCCATCCTGGTTATCCTCCCAGCCAACCCAGAGGAGCAGGAAATCACCCCTTGTCCAAAGGCACAAAGTCTGGAGGAAAAACTTCCCAGCACAGCTGCTTCTCCCAGTAACACCTGTGAGTGAAGGAAACCTGGCTCACAGTGACGGGAATTAGAGCTTTCTACAGCATTTCACTTCATTATATACTTCAATTTACTGAAATACTCTCCTCACACACTATTTTAGAGCCAAAGCTCTGGTTTTGGGACACATCCTTGGGGGAAGAGCTGTGTTAGTTTCTGTGCTAAAATTCCTGTGTTCTCCTTTCTCCTGCAGTTTCCTGAGCAATGCCAGAACAGCAACTCCTACAGGCAGCTCTCCCTCCCCACCGCTCTCTGTGCAGAAATCCTGCTACTTTCCCTTCCAGCTGCACAATCCCAGGCACTTTCCAGGAAGCCACAAGGGTTCAGCAACACTTTAGCTCTGAGCCCCAGCAGTTTCAGGGCAGGACTCTCGTGTCTGAGCTTCCAGCAAAGCTCAGGGTCAGAGCTGAGGGTTCATTAACCTCTGCCTATCCCGATGTGCTGAACAGCCCCTCATTAACACCCATGAACAGCCTGGGACAAGCAAGCCTTCAATCACAGCCTCATCACCAGCAATATTCAAATGAATCGTAAATACATCCTGCCCTTGCAGTGAACACCCCCCCAGGGGCAGATCCCGTTTGGACAGAGCTGTCTGTTCTTCCCTCTGTTCCCCGAGCTTGTCTGGCACCACAGAGCATTTCCACAGCACCAGGAATGAGAAATTCAGCTTCACAAGCACAAAAAGAAGTAAGAGGGGTAAGAGAAGAGCACTGCACACTCCCCCAGGCTCACAGCATCACCCCCCTCACCTCTGAGCACCAGGAAGTCACACAAACACCAAAATTTTAGAGAAACATTTATTATAGGGTTGCAGAATTTATGCCAATATAAAGTCCCTTAATAAAACTCTCAGGTTTATCAACTGCAGGACACTAACTCTTCATTCTCTTGAGACTGCAGCTTTCCAAAAAAAGGGAACAATGCTCTGACTGCAGCAGTAATGCTACTTGCTCATAAAAAGTTGATCTAAAAAGTTTATATAAGCCCAAGTAGTTTAAGTTTACAACTACAGTCACGTTCACAAGTGAGCTATGCCAGAACAGACCCTGGAAATAGGAAGTTACAGGATAAACCAAGTCATAACCAAAAATACTGACAAGCTTTAAGAGCAACTCTATCTGAATCTAACAACTAAATGCCACAAAACCAAACTAAGGGAGAAGAACTCAACGTAAGCTCAGGGAAGGTTCCAAATATACATATGAATTCAATACAGTAATTGCACAAAAAGAAACAGGGTAGTGTTAAAGGTTTCTGATCACTGAGCTTGGATTTTACATGCTGCACACATGGTCGTTAAAATAAACCTTTAATGAGCCAGATCAGGAAGGTTTTTGAGCCGGGATACGGAGTGCAGAGCTATTCTACAGAACTACACAAGATGTGCAAACCACAGATTATTAATATTAATCGTTCTGTGAAAGTTAAGGTGAACATAACTGGTTCCAGCCAAGGAACTGGTTAACATTTTTATATATATATATTTTTCTGCCATTCCCAGATTACACTAAATCAAACACATTCAACAGATAAACTGATATTAGCCTTCTAAAAAAACCTTACTCAAATTTAAGTTTTACATGAGACAACTAAGAAGTTATACCAAGGATCAACGAAAGCTGAAATGGTGACTTTGTCTTCTGAAATACAAGCAATACACAGAAAATGCATAAGGCTTTTGATTATCACTGCACGGTTTAATTGCAGAAGTCGATGTCTAACGCTGACTTCTCCAAGAAGGTGTGACCTGGTCACCTCCCATCTGTCACTTTTCACTGCTGACAGATCTTTGTCTCAACCACGAAAGAGTTTTCAAAGTGTCTGATTGAGTGGCAGTTCTCCGCTGCCCGTTTCTGCACACCTGGGGACGAGAGACAAGAGGCTGAGTGAAGGGATCCACAGCCCGGAGCAAGCATTGCAAGACCCAATCATTCAGTGTATTGTGTTTCTCCAGCCAGGAATTGCCACCAGAGCCTGCTATGGGGTTGTTTTCCATCCCAAATCCCTCGCCCAGTGTGCATTTGCACAGGGTGTGCTTCACAGAGCACTTCACCTTGGGAGGATTTACCTCACTCTGGTTCTTCCTAACACTATTAAAGTGATTCTCTCTTATTTTGGGACATGCCAGCACTGGGTCTGACCCAGGCAGTTTACCTGTATCAGCTGTGGCTCAGTAAGAGACAAGAACACAGCAGTTCTACCATCAAAGAGCTGCTCTCCTCAATCACTTCCGTTTGCAATAATTCAAGAAGATTTGGTTTGTTTAATTAGAAGAGAACTGTTCAGAGTAAGCAAAAGAAGCACTAGCTCTTAACCTAACCCCAGCAGGGCACTGCTTTGGTTTATAAACACCTAAAATCCCAGCTGTCCTTCAATTCCAAGGCATCAGGATGGAGGTGAAGTTTCCAATGCCCACCTAACAGGATGAACTGGGTTCCTCCCATGCCTCCAAGTTACAACTCCAGGGAATTGCCACAGCACCTGAGGTCAGTTTGATCAAACAGATGAACATACAAACTCCACAAAAGCTGAGCGCCGAGGCAGCACCAGCAAAATGAGAAGAAATGAGAAGACTTTCCCAGAGAAGTTCCAGGAGCCTATCCATTCCAGTCTCATTTCTGTGACATGGCTCGTACACTGTGTGCTAGAAAATGAGGTGGGGAAGGCAAGGCAAGACTTGCCCCTGAACAATTTTCTCCTCAGTTTGATTAGATTTCCCACCCTCTCCCCTCCACAGGCAAACAGGGAGAGTTACAGAACAGCAGCTGTACCAGGAAACACTTTCCATTTACCAGAATCCTTTTGTGGAAGTGCTCTGCAGGAATCTTTTGCTCTGCGGCAAAGATGTCAACAACATGTTAGAGCAGGATGATTTCGGGGAACATCATAAACACTCTTCACAGGGCTGTCTATAGACACAGCAGCTGTCAATTTAGCCTTGTTCCCAAAATCATCCTCACAACAGCTCAGTCACACGCCTCTGCCTCCCATGAGGGCAGCATTTAGTGTTCCTTGATGTGCCCTACACAGAAGCCCTTTGCTGCTCCCACAGAGGGAGCCTTCCTTCCATCCACAACAGGATGTTGTGCACAGCAAGCAGCAGATGTGGCTCCTGATGCTGCAACCGGCTGAGGAAACTCTTGCCTAAGAGCTTGGCAGCCAAACCAGAGCACAGAGTCCTGACGAACCAAACATTTGCATTCTGAAAGGCTCTAACTGACAAAGGGTTAGCTCACTGTGTTTGGTGGGAGCAGCAAATATGAAATGCTTTGAGCTACAGTAAAGCAAAACTCACAGCACCAGATTTCTGCCCCCCCAGGCCTCATCCCAGTAGGTCAGAGCACGGACACCTCAGTCCCTGTCACAGAGTGTCAGGGGGTGGCAGGAGCACACAGGCAATGAAGAACCAGAGCTCAGCAGTTCCTCTGAAGTGTTCTTCCTCTTTCAGAGAGGAAGTCTGGGATGTCCGGAGCTCACTGTTCAATTACTTTTTTTTCAGAGCAAGTAAAGCAGAAGAAAATGTTTTCATCTGGTGCTCCTGTAACCCAGTTTTAGATAGGACAGGGACAGAATGAGCTATGCCTACAGAGACTCACATTATCTGATGGATTATATGAATTTTGGGGGCAAACTACCTTTTAAGTTCAACCAAAAGATGGAACAGAAACAGACTTAGTTTCAGTTACGCAATTACAGGTTACATGCCCAAACCAAATTTTTCTCAGCATGTTCAAATGACACTTCACATTCAGACAGGAAGGGAGGGGAAATACCCAGCAGGGCCAGGAGTAGGCTCAGCTTCTGCTGAGCACTCAGCTTCCCAAGACTAAAAACTCCCCAGGTTTAAGTATTTACCCCTTCCCTAGTTAAACAATACATTTGCTTACTCCTGAGGGGAACTTACCCATGATTTGGTCTCTGCGCTGAAGCCTGAAGGTCTCTTTTCCCACACAGAGCTGGTAGATGAAGATGCCCAGATCAGACACGTTATCAATCTCCTCTGTAACCACCATCTCCTCGCGCACCAGGTACGTCTGGGGCAGGTAAGAGCCAGTCTGGAAGAGACAAAACCTGCAGGTACAGACTGCTGCTTACCACTACATTTTACTCTTTGCTTTGGAAGAGATTCAAGCAGCAGAGTTCAGCTTTCCTGATTTTTAATACAAGATATGCTGAGCTCAACCAGTCGCATACCAGGGAAGTTAAAAACTGACAGAGGCTCTTTCAAACAGCGACAGTTACATCCCAACAAAGCACAATTAACCTCAACTCTGCAAGCCTCACGTGAAACAAATGTAAACAGAACCTGGTCAGGTTTATCTGTACACAAAATTTGCAGCTAAAAGAGAAACAAAATATTGTGAAAGACTCCAGGTTTGAGGCAATGTATTTCTAATATAAAAAAGGCAGGGCAACCTACAAAAGGCTTCACCAGATGCTCCCAGCACTACTGAAACAGCTTCCTACCCCTCAACTCCTAAAACAGGTGCAGGGACATACAGCTTGTCTTCATGGAGCTAAAAAAAATAATGCAACAAGCTAAACTAGACCAGTGGCCTCTAGAACCAGATGTAAGAGAGTCAATGATTTTTTTAAGAAGTCCATTTGACACATGATAGCCAAGTATTGCATTTAACTGGGAAGCAGCAGCAAGCTCTGTTAGCTTGACCCATAAATCATCTTGGAAAAACACCAGTTTTAGTCACTGAAGAGTCAAATGCTTGTGGTGATCTCATAACTGCAGTGCCAATAACTGGGGAACAAGTTCACATTGTTCTTTTCAGCAAAACCCTCACGGGGCGAGCGAGCTTGCCGGGAGTAACTCTCAGGTTTAGGCTTTCAATGATATTTGGAGCTTTATCAAATTCCTTTCTAACAGCTAAATTTAACCTTATCTGCTGGTTGCTTTCAGCTCTCATAAAGCCAGGTATTAATAAGAGCATTAGGCATGAATCTACTCAACATAATATACACTGACAGCTGGCCTTAACTTCAGTGCAGTGACTGAGCCGGGGGATTATGGACTTTGATGGAGGACTGTTCTAGCAAGGGCCTGGAGTTCAAGAGCAGCGCCCAGCACTCTTAGCAAAAGGCAGCCTGTCAGCAGAACCCAGCAGCAAAGCTCCCACATACCGCCAGCTTGGCGAAGAGATCCATCAGATTCCTTGGAGGCATGACTATGGAAGTGTTCAACGGGATCACGTAGCAGTTCCCCAGCTGCAGGTCGAGATACGCTGTCAAAAGCTGTTTTAAAAACAAGTTTTCAATTAGTCAGGGAGCCTTTGATTAGCAGAACACAATTCCACCAGGAGCAGGGCAAGCTAAAAAAGCTGGAGATCACTCACAGCTACTACAAAAGTGATGCATTCAGGAAGTGCCCAATGTAAGAACTGAACTGTTACTGCTTTGGTAAACCAAGTGGTTACAGCAATAGTTTAAAAAACTTTTGCAGATAAGAGAAAGCTGAATAGAAAAGCAGCTTCTGCCATAATTGTAAAGGAGTACAGTTTGTACTAACACAGAGGAAGTATTTGGGAGTATGATCTCATAACTGAAAAGGTCTAATTAAGCACAGTGCAAACAAAAGGTATCCAGCTGCTGATAAACAATCATTCCCTTTAAATAACTCTTCAGGAAAAGTGTTAGTCCCTACAAAAATCTCATCAGCATTGCCACTGAGCACAAGAACTGCAGCAACTAGAATTATCTGTTTATTCTATCTGCATTGCCAAGGCTGGATTTACAACCAACCTCTGAGAGCTTTTACAGCTGACTGAGGATAAATGTTAACACTATCAACACAACTTTAATAAAAAAGTCAAATGAAAGCCATCGTCTCCGCCTTACAGAAACTCCATGCAACTACACAGCATTGTTAGGTTCCAAGTTTCAGCTGCCTGAAGTGATTTTTCAATGCCCTTCTCCAAGGCCCACACCTGTTTGTAATTCTACATTTTGCTGTGACATTGTGCTGAGTTCTCCGTCCCTTAACTCACATCTGTGATGTTCTGCATTTACTTGGGATTCTTGACCAAACAGCAAGTGGCACTTCCAGATATCCCATAGGCACCAGTAGAGTTGCGTAGCACTGAGATGCATTTTTCTGGGAAACAACTCAGAGTTCCTACCCACAGTGACTGTACCGCCACTGCACAGTTAATCCCACTGTTACAGAGATCACAGGGTCAGCTGTGCCACACTTAAACCCAAGGAGCACTCGCGCTGACAGCAGTCCCCGGAGCTGTGCGCGCCTGTCCCCGGTCCCGGCTGTGCGGTGCCCCCGGACACTGACCCTGTCGAAGTCGTGCACGATGGCGGCGGGGTCGCTGTCGGAGAACTTGGGGACGGGCACGTCGATGATGGCGATGTTGTCGTCCTCGCGGATGTCGGCCTCCTCGGCGATGGGCAGGAAGTACGGCTCCACCGCGCGCTCCCGGCCCTCGTTCTCAAAGTAGCACATCTCCCCACGGTACACCTTGTGCTGGGACACGAGCAAGGGCAGTTAACTCACAGCAAACCAGCTCGAACACTGCATTTCTGTCTGCCGAGACTGAGCACAGCTCTGTCACACCCAAAAGACACACAGTCTTCATGGCCCCGTGATCCTTCTTTCCCCTTCATCTTTCCAGTCTAGTAATAACCCAGTTACACTTTTGTTAATCAATGCTGTTTAAATAAAAAAGAACTCTCAGATTACCTTTGGCATGAAGTACTTGTAGATGCAGGCTCCACCCACAACAACCCCTGCCAAGATGAATGCCAGGCCCAGCAGAGTCAAGAGACATCTTCCAGATGAGTTTTCAGCCCTGTGTGTGGCAACTTCTGGGTCCTTTAAATAAAGACAGGTGAGAACTTAGAAAGGGCAGCTGCTCTGTATTTAAAATGAGTTGTTTTCAACTGCTTCACTTTGACCCACCATCTTCTGTTTCTTCTAGGTGCAGGAATTACAAGTCAGCATCATAAAATAAGAAAACAGTCTCGTGAAATGTTACTGCATCAGATTAAGATCAGTTTTCAAACAGCACCAAGAGTATTTTATGAGTTAGAGGATGTTTTCTAGACAAACCTTTGTCCAGGAACTATTTGAATTGTACGAAACTTAAACAACTGTAACAAAAGATACTGTGCTGCAGCCACGTTCTAGTACAAGAAAGCAGGATTTGTAGATCAAGGTCATTAAAGGTACACAGTGTCTTCAGGCCTCTTCCCAAAAGCCTCTTGCCCCTCCTCCTCTCGCTATCACTTGCATTAACATTGCTTTTCCTCCCAAAGCTGGATTAACAGAAGAAGCCAAGATGCAACTTTGTCTCTTGGCTGGGGAACAGACAACTGACACGAGTCACCAGGTTTTGGAACTTTTAATATGCACAAGCAAAGTCCATTATGAAAGAAAAGCACTCGTCAGCTTAAACACAGCTTCCAATTATGCCAAATAAAAACAAGTCCCTGTGGCACATCCTACCCTGCAGCCTCAAAATAACCTCTCTCCTACCCAAATCCCAGGAAGTTTTGTTTCCAACAGCCTGAAACTTCCCTCTTTAGCTCAGCAGCTTGTTTTCCCCCACCCAGTGTTCTCTCAAACAAAGATGACTGCACCCAAAGGAAACTACTCTCAGGTGGTGGTGAGTTGTGCAATCCTCACTGCAAAGGCAGAGGTGGTGTCTGAAAGGAAAGTTTAACCCTCCAGAGCTCCTGCAGCACCTTCCCAGACTTCCAGCTGCAAGGCTCAGGCAAGCCAAGTGAAGAGAACAGCGTAAGTACTGTCAAATACCAAACAATCAGAAGAGACATTCCCTCCTGGAATCACATGCTGGGCTTGAGTCTTTAAAAGGAAAAAACAAAACATAAAAACAACCACCAAACCCGAAATGTTTAGATAACCTCTGTATTTGGTCAAGAATGTCCCTTTAATGATTCCTGACTCCAGGATTTAATAGCTTGCTTTCAAGATCTGCTCTTTGTCCTGGTCAGGAAGGAAGAAAATTGGTTTTCACAGTAAAAGAGCTTTTCCTTTGAGGTGTTCCCAGAATCAGTGGCTGGGCTGGGCACAGCAGCTTCCATGGCCTTTCTTTATTTGGGTCCTGCAGAACACAACACATTTAGTGACCTGTGCTCCCAACAAGCGCCAGCATTATCACCGAGGCTGCAATATTTCCATGCTCAGCAAGATGCAGCAGCATAAAAGTCAAAGCCATCAGTTATGCAAGTGCTGAAACAAACCCCAAGCTGTTTTGTGAAAGTCAATACTCCCACATTCCACTCGCACATCCTCCAAACACAAAAATGTTGGTTCAGCAGGACACAAGCTGCTACAATTGGCATGTGAAGCATTTGTTAAAAAAGAAACAAACTACAAAAACAAAGCCAAACCCTGGTTTCAAGTCAGAATGATGCCACATTTCTATGGCACTGTGTGAAAATCATCTTTCAGGGTTAAGCAGCTGTAAGATGGAGATTAATTCTGTTCTCTCCATGTTCACCTCCACTTTGGAGGTCCTTACTCATCCAGCCTGTCCCTACTTGAACACACCAGTCTGCACCAGTTTTGGCACTCCAGCCATCCCAGTGCAGGGATGATGTCGACATCTAATTAGCTACACTTGCACTACACCTATTTCAGACAAAGTAAAGGCAGTTTGGCATGTTAAGCAGCAATGTGGGCAGCTGAACCTGAGAGGGAAGAGTTGACAGAGCTGCTAAGAGAACACAATAGGAAGATTTTGCTCCAGCACGTTACAAAACCTCTGCACAAAAGTAACAGATAAAAGTCATCAAAAACCTACAAAGAAAATGCAGTTCTAAGCTGTAACAAGCAAAGCAAACGAGGGATAAGAGACAAGAAGAAAAATCACTTGTTTTAACACTGCTGACAGCCCCAAAGAACCTGCAGGGAGAATATTCTGCAAGCTCAAGGGTTTTGTGCAGATACTCCAGGGGACTTTTATTGTGCTGTTTCAGCCAACATTAGCCTTTAAGCTTGTTTGCTCTGCACAAATATTCCAGCAAAAGAAGACATTAACAACCACTCCAACAAGTTTGTCTTGGAGTAAAATTATGAACTTGATGTTTACACGCAATTCCAAGCCCTGAAGTCAGAGTGAAGAGTTGTTAAAAACCCACGTACGTGTGTGCAAACACACAGGATATTCCAAACTGAAACGAGAAGCTCTCATGAGAATACAAAAAGAGGTGTGTTTATTAGAACTATTCCAGTCAGAGCTTTCACAGTACAGGGCTAATAAATGTATGTATAACCAGTTGCCTCAGGAGTAGCTGAGGAGTTTGTCCCACAAAAAATTGGCCAGGCTAATGACACCTTCAAATTTTAAATCCTTTATCTACCCTGTTTTCCTACCTTCTCTCCTTTTGATCCTGTAATTCAGTGCTACTATATTAAATGGGCACACATCAAACTCTGACAGCTCAGAAGAGTGCACTGAGCAGGAAAATCACTCTGCATCCCTTCTCCTTCCAAAGGGAGGCTATTTCAGGTGAGGCTGTGTAGGCTGGAAGGGAAGCTGCTTTCCTGATTACAGCTTAGAAGGGGGAAAAAAAAAAAGAAAAAACAGAACTAGAGTCCAACCCCACAAGTTTTGTTGTTTTAAAAATTTTCTTACTCTCCGATTACAAATAAACTCAGCCCATGCCATCTTCCCCGTCTAGAGCCACTGACGTATTTACCCACAGGCTGAGCTTCTCCATCTGCCTAAAACGCAAGACACCTTCAAAACAAATTTCCCACAAACTGGGAAAGTTCCACTCAAGCCAGCGACGCGCAGCTCGCTGGGAAGGAAAAGCCAACCACAGGGTGCCAGCCTGGGTTTCTATTTAAAACCCTTTATGGCAGGGTTCTTAATTTAAGCGCGACACCGACGCCTCA
>VZTI01002729.1:204309-221413 GCA_013397865.1 Struthidea cinerea
GCTCATCCTTGAGGGCGAAGGGCGAGTTGAAGGCGATCTTCACCATGGCGCCGGCACTGCTGCCGCGTCCCGGAGCGGCAGCGGGGACAGCGCGGAGGGCAGGGCGGGGTCTGCGGTGGCCACGCCCCCAGCCCCGCCCACGGGCACAGCGGGAGCGCCCCCTGCCGGCGGCACCATCCCACGGCTCCATTCCCCCCTCCCCCGCCCGCAGCTCGCCTCAGGCGCCGGGAGCTGATCCCGACATGGAGTGACGGGGTCGGAGAGGCTGGAAAAGGCCTCCGAGGCCATCGAGTCCGACCTGTGACCGATCACTGAGTGCCACGTCCGGACCTTCCCTGTACACCTCCAGGGATGGGGTCTCCAAACCTCCCTGGGCAGCCCCTGCCAAGGCCTGACCGACCCTTCCATGGAGAAATTCCTCCCGATGTCCAGCCCTGGCACAGCTTGAGGCCGTTCCCTCTCATCCTGTCCCTGTTCCCTGGGAGCAGAGCCCGATCCCCCCCGGCTGCCCCCTCCTGTCAGGGAGTTGTGCAGAGCCACAAGGTCCCTCCTGAGCCTCCTTTTCTCCAGGCTGAGCCCCTTTCCCAGCTCCCTCAGCCGCTCCTGGTGCTCCCTGGGCACCTGTCCCAGTGCTCTGTCCCCTCCGTGGAAAGAAATTCTTCCTCATGTTGAGGTGGAACTTCTTATGGTTTGGTTTATGGCCATTGCTCCTTGTCCTGTCACTGGCACCACTGAACAGAGCCTGGCACCATCGTGTGGCACCCCTTGGAGATATTGGTATGGATTGATGAGATCCCTTCCCAGTCCTCCCTTCTCCAGACTAACCAAGCCCAGCTCCCACAGCCTCTCCTCATCAGGGAGATGCTCCAGACTCCTCATCATCTTTGTGGCCTCCACTGGGCCGTCTCCAGCCGCTCCTTGTCTTTCTTGTCCTCAAGAAGCTCAGACCTGGGCACAGCCCTCCAGATGTGCCTCAGAAGGGAGAACGAAACACTTTATGCATTAGACTGTGTGAAACAATCTGCTCCTTCATATGGATGGAAATCTGTGTCCGTCTCGCTAGAATTTGACTTCGCAGCTCTACAAAGAAATCTGGTTTGAATCTGGTGCCCACACCATGGAACCCTCCCTCACAGACAGCTGTAATTAAACAGAGCTGAACACTTATGCAAATATTGCAATAAGTAATTCTTCTAAGTGTAAACAACATGCAGTGTGTATTCCAGCATTCAAAGCATGTTCCTGTTATTCCACAGATGGAATACACTGTGTTTCCTTTCAAGATCATAGGTTTGATATTGCTGCCTTTCATGTTCGTAAGAATTTTGACTTGGGCTTCAGTCAGAGAAGAACAAAGTGTTTCATGTCTATTTAGCCTGACTTGCTCTAGTAACAGAAAGCACTTTAACTTCATTTTACCAAGAAACCAGTGAAAAATCAATTTTCATACTTCCTAGCTTTAGCATGTTGGGAATAAGTCAAGCTCTACTCTCAAAGTCCCTGGAACACAGATTTAGAACAAATGAAGAAGTTTCCTGTATGGCCAATGCAATATTTGTACTCTCCAAACTAGCAGTTGATAAATGCCATGAATAATTTTTGGTATCTTAATCTAATGTAATTACTTCGTGCTTAAACAAATTGACTTCATCTTCCAATTATCCAACACCTTTATTTGAAAAATAAGACAGAAATAAAACTAGAATAAACCCCAAATAGACCCTTGCTTTTTATCAAGACCACTGTCTGTACATCCCAGCTGCCTCACTGTCCATGTTCTGTTGCAAGGGGTGGACACACCTGGAAATACTGTGCTCAGAAAATAAAAAAATTAACGAATAGAAGAGGTTTTTTTTACATTTGTCTGCACTCACATTTGCAAAACTGGAACTTTCGTAGGAGTTGTTACGGAATTTTTTTTAATGTGCATTTCTGTAGCGTTTGTGACAATAATCTGTCTTAACATGTTCAAAACTTATTTAAAATGTGCAGTGTCTGGGGGAAAGTAATTCCAATATCATCAAACAATTTTACACAGCCGATGCTGTCAGTCCAGGCGGTACCAACTCCTTCCAAACACATCTCCTCCTACAATAATTGGAGTGTGTTTTGTAGAATGCCAGGTTGGGAAGACTTAAGAAAACTCAGGGTTTTTTTCCATCTAGAAATCATCAGGCTGTTTGACTGAATAAATATTTGAGAACCCCACGGGTGACTCTCCCACTTCACCCCTAAAATGCTTTTTCACCTTAGTCCTGGCCCAGTTTTCTGTCAGACTTTTGCCATATATTGATTGCAGTTAGGCCTGGAAATCCCAAGCCATCTAAAGAAGTCATATCACTTCTTCTTTTGAATTGTGCAGTATTTCTGCTTTTCTTTACTACTAAAATACTCTGGGGTTAATTTACTGGTATTTATTCTGAGATCGCCTTTATCACCTTGGCAGGCAAGAGATTATCCCCTGATGCTTAATTATCTTTTCAATCCTTCTGGTGTCTGTAAAGTTAAAGCAACACTGCTTAAAAAAATGACAAATACATGGAGCAAGTTGTCTTAGAGATGGAAGAAACTGGGCCAAAAAAAAAGAGGAGAACTGGGATGCCGTGGTGGCTGTGATTCTGTTACCTTTACCCACAGAGAACAGAACTGGTTTTCTTAGAAGTGCCACTAAACCCCGATGCCTCCCTTTTAGCAGTAGTGATGACATAAGGAGCCCAGACAGTCTAAGAATATTAAAGACCAGGCTTTGGAAGGTGAGGTTGTACCTTGTATTGCACCAGGCAGTGACTCAGCAGATAATCCCACTGGAAGCTCTTTTTTTGAGCAATCCTAAATTAATTTTTAACGTGTAGGAGTTTTTTAACTCTTCTAATACACTTTATAAAAACTCCGGCCTTAAGATGTGTTCACATTTATTCTATCTCCTCTTTTTTTTATGCCAGCAGAACCCTTCCTTACCTTCTGGGAACAATGGGGTGTTCTGTTTATCCTAGTTTTTGAAGTATTCTCCCACTTTGAAGTAGTAGTGTGCATAATCCCGACTCGTGTATCTTGTCCTGGCTCAAACAGAGCTGGGAGGAGGAGGAGGCTGCAGGCTGGCAGGACATGTGAGCACATGTTCTGCATTTCAATGGTCACTCACAGCTCCTTAAACCTGATTAAGTGTTTCGTTAGACCTAAATCCATGCACAGAGTTCAGCGCTGAGGTGTGAATTCACTTAGCTGAGCTTCACACCCTCACTGGCACTGCTGGAGCTCACAGGGACAAGGACTCTCAGAGCTCCAACTTGGACTCAAGGTGTAAAGAAACAGTAATTAATACAAGTAATAATTAACAGTTTTAAGTATACACTTTATCCAGCAGTTGGGTTTTTTATGAGCACTGTAATTACTGACAGAAATGCCATTAAAGTAAACAAGTGTGTCATGCAGGGCTGTTAAAAATGAAAGAGAAATTACAGACTCTCTCCTTTCCAAAAGACCTTCTCCCAGTTTGACATTTTATATTTATCCAGATGTCTGAAATTCTGCTTTTTGCCTCCAGTCCTTTCCCAGCTCTCTTGCTAAGCATTCCTCCCTCACCACCTCCTCCCGTTTTCCCTCACTCTATAGCTCTGGTATTGCATCTCCATTCCTTCCCTAATCAGTGACCTGAGACCTCTTTTACCTTTTTACCTTTTTCCTAAGGCTGTTGATGCTGAATCCATCTGGATTTCAGACCACAAAACTGGGAGCTGCCAGTGTAAGCTTTTGCGGAGGAAAGTTTTTCCCACCAAATTTGGGCCCTTGAGTGGGGATCTGTGTGCCTGGAGAGGAAATGTTGTTTGCTCTGCTGCCTTCCCCTACTGCCTGGCAGGGTTTTCTCCACTGCAGCAGTGTTAGATTAGGATCTGTGGCAAAGAAAACACACATTACTCACTTCTACTGATGCCTCATTACAAAACACTACAACAGGAATGTTGGTTACGTGGAGAGTTGCCTATTTCCATGCAGGGAGAAGTCAGGAGTCCCTTTTCCCTGCAGTGTCCAGCTGTGGGAGGGATGAGAAGAGGGAGCCTGAAGAACACAGAGATCCTGTTGATGTGGTCAGGTCAGTGTTGAGGAGACCTCACTTCCCACACAGCCATTGCCTCACAGAGCAGAATTCCACAAGAAATTCCAGTCCTCTGGAACATCTGCCAAGCGAGCAGCATGCCCAGAGTGATCAGCAGCCCCAGAGAATGGAAGGGCCAAATGTGCCTGTGGTGTAACTGCGGTGAGGCAAGCAGAGATCTGTCAGGAACCCGGCGTCCTGGCAGGTCTGTAACAGCATTGCCACACTCTGCTGCTGGAGGAAACCCAACAATCGCTTGAAGCTCAAAGTGTCTTCTACTGAACTGGCCAAATAGACATTTTTGGACAGAGTTCATGTTTGCCTTGGCACTGAGGGGTGGCATCCGGGATTCCCCCGTTTTCCTTTCAGGCGCCCTTACCCCCAAACCCACTCCAGGAGTTCCCCCTCTGGCCAGGTGGGCTGATGGAGGCTCAGCTCTCCTGGGGCTGTCATAGGGGAGGACCCCTAGACTGGGTTTGCTTTTGTTTGAATGGGGGCTGTTACCTGTTGGACACCCTAAATGGGCAAGTGCTGAAGAAAACCCACCCCTTCATCCTCGGCATTCTTCCTGTCTGCTGATCCCTACTTGAGCAGGAACTTCAGCAGCTCTGCCATCCTGCTGGAATGCTGCACATCAGGAGAGCCCACACCTCCACATGCAGCCTCCTGTCAAACAGCCCAGGCTTGGTCCTGCTGTGACCGAGTCATGCTTGAGCTCAGTTTAGTGATGAATATGGACATGGGGATGTCTTGTTTGGCTGTGCTGTCCAAAACGCGATGCTGTCCCTGCCCTGGGCCGGGTGAGGATGTTCACAGATGCACAGGGCTGTGCTGGCAGAGGTCCCCAGTGCCCTGGCAGAACTCTGCAGTGACTGGTGAAGCACCCAGTGCCCTGGCAGAACTCTGCAGTGACTGGTGAAGCTTGTTTGACTTGTTCCCTGTGGGTTTGCTCTGCGCCTGTCGATAGGGCCGTGCACGCAGGGACAGCTCTCTCCTGCCCTAATGGATGTAGCACCCATAGAGCTGGTGCTCCTGGGCTTGGGAAGGTTTGCTGGGAGCTCACATCATCAATTTAACATCCATTAAGTCTTCCAGTGAGTCACAGGATCTTGGAGATTGGAAAGACCTCCAAGATCATCAAGCCCAACCTCTGACCGAGCACCATCATGTCAAGTAAACAATAGCACTGAGTGCCACATACAGTCATTAAGAAATTAAGAAGACCTCCAGGGATGGGGACTCCAACACCTCCCTGTGCAGCCCCTTCCAATGCCTGACCACCCTTTCCATGAAGAAATTCCTGCTGCTGTCCAACCTGACACAGCTTGAGGCCGTTTCCTCTTGTCCTGTCCCTGTTCCCTGGGAGCAGAGCCCGACCCCCCGGCTGCCCCCTCCTGTCAGGGAGTTGTGCAGAGCCAGAAGGTTCTCCCTGAGCCTCCTTTTTTTCAGGCTGAGCCCCTTTCCCAGCTCCCTCAGCTGCTCCTGGGGCTCCAGCCCCTTCCCCAGCTCTGTTGCCCAAGATGCAGCTCTGGAAACAGCCAAGGAAAGGAGAGCCCTGCCTTGGTTTGTTTACACCCGTGTGTGTTCCATGCACACCACCTGCATACGGAGCAGCTCCATCTGTTAACATGACATTTATGAAGGATTTATGGCCAGACCACATTCCAGCTGGAGAATTTTCTTATGTACAAGATGCTGTCATCAGGCACCGCTAAGAGGCTATAGAAGGTTTTGGAGCAGGGGTGAAAAAACTTCTGAAACCAGAAGGTTTTTGGTCACAGGTGAATCTTTCAAGGGCTTTAGCAGAGCTCTGTGCATCATCCAGAGCTGGATCCGAACTGGGATTGGGAGTATCCAGTGAGTGGAAAAGGCATAATTCAGTTATAGAGACACCTTTTCTACAAACTTCATTAACACTGACAGAAATCAACCCCGGACTGTGACTAAGGACATGTTACCAATTTTTGTAGCCAGCTTTTACCTGAAGAAATAATACAAACTTTAAAAATAAAAATTACTGATGGAAAATGAAGCTGCCTTCACCCATATCTACTCCTGTGGGTGCTTTTTTTTTAGAATACAGGTGTCCCTTTTCATCTGCGCGAAGCCTGTCAAAAATAGCAATCCGCAGAACACCTGTGCTAACAGAGCTGGAGTACAAATCTTGTCAGTTAAAGAGATTTATGGGGGTTTTTGTGAAGTTGTGCAGGTTTTCTGTTGAGCAGCAGAGGTGGCAGTGGTCTCCTGTGCTGATGTTTATCTGTGAGTCGAGGTCTGACAGCTCCGAAAGGCAAAGCCTCAGCGGAGTGCGGTGTCTGCTGCTGGGGCGGTGCCAGCTGGGGGGGTGACACTGCCAAGCCTGGCCCTTGCTTCCTCTTCTCAACGCGGAGAGCAGGAAGCCTCTGATCTGAGCCAGAGTTTCCTCTGTGCAGGGCAGGCAGGAACAGACGTGGTCACACACACGCACCGGCACAGCACAGCCTTACCAAAACCAGGTTTAATCCATGTATGAAATGTTGTGTTGAAACAGACCTTAAGAAACTCGTTAAGTTTTTGTGTCCTGCTTTGGAGAAGTTGCCTTTTGATTTGAAGGAAAAGCAAATCTACTGCCCACACCATTTTTACAGAGCACAGGTTTCAGTGCAGGAGGTGTTTTCTGTTCACAGCACAGATACCACCGCATGGTGCAGGAAATAACCTGTGGTTCTTTCTTTTCCTGTTCCAAAAAATCTCTTCACAGTGGGGAGACACCTGGTGATGTTACAAGGCTTTGATGGGACCTGTGCTGCTGTATTTGAACGTGTTGACTCTCCAGCAGACAGCAGAGCGAACAGCATTTGTATTTTGAAGGATTGGAATGAAGAAATCCCCCCAAAATCGGTGGTTTTCTTCTGTTGCATTTTAGTATGAAACCTCCCAGTTCAAAAGAAAGTTTAAGGAAAGCAATCGAGGTCATACTGAAATCTCCCCAAGTGAACATTAAAGACATGCATTGGCCTGAGTTTAAGATCACAGAAACACGGGAATGTTTGTTGGAAGAGAATTCTTTTGGTTTTTAGCCCAACCTCCCACTCAAAGCAGAACTATCACCAACATTAGATTTGGTTTTGTGCAGCTGAATCTTGGAAAACACCAAGGATGGAGACTCCCCAACCTCCCTGGGTAACCTTCTCCAGCACCACACTCCCTTCCTACTGATTTTTTTGTTCCCTGAGGTCCAACCTGTGTCTCCCAAGCCACAATTTGTGTCCATATTCACTCTTTGGCCTCCTCTTCTTCAGGGAACAGTGGTTAAATAAAATGTTCTGCGCCTCTGGTTTATATCATTAATACTTAAAAATTAAAAATCAGCTGTATGATTGTTACATGCGATGGGAATATTCACACCCACAGCCCCATGTTCCATTCCTTAAGAACCTTCCAGTCTCCAATGTAGTGGAGGAAATCATGTTCCCGCTGCCCCATTTCTAACCCTTGGCTGTTCCCCTGCCACTCAGCTGAGGGTACAGAATGAAGGGTTCCCAGCAATGTGACCTTTTGGCCAAGTAAACCAATTCCTGTTTTCTGCAATTTAGAAATTCCTTTAAAATTCAGTGTCTCTTTTGAAGTGTCCATAATTTCCATGCTCGGAGCCGTTTCTTCAAGGTGGCAACGCTGCCATCCCAAAGGAAGAGCCATGCCAAGAGGCAGGAGAAAGTGTTTACTTCCCCTTCTCCAAGGATTGCATCCCACAGAAATACAGTTTTGGGCGGTTCTGGTGTGATGTTTCATGTCCTGGTAACGCTTGGACAAACCAGAACTAAATTTTGGCCCAGCTTTGATAACCGCTAATGGCCCCTGTGAGAGTAATCTCAGAATCCTTGTGCTGGGAATTCCCACAGGATCATTTTCCCTAAGGACTCTTTACAGACTCTTCTCTTGGGATTTCTGATATTTCCAAAGCAATTAGAGCTGCTTCCACTGCTGCCTTTGCTGCCGTGTGAAGTGGGATCCTCATCCTTGTCGGGCTCAGCAGAAAAACGAGTTCAGGCTCAGCACTGCCTGAGTGTCCCCTGGGGCTGCCAGGGGAACAATGACCTTATTTCTGGGTTATTTTCTCCTCCTCCTTCTTCCCAGGTGGATATTCCCATTAGTGAAGGACGTGACCTCCCCTCCTGTGTCCCCCTTACTCGGTGTCACACTGGAGGCCTGGGGATGGTGCCATCTTGAATCCAAATTTCACCATTCTCCTAAAATTCACCTGCTTGCAGTCAGCAGAGTTGGATGGTGTTTTCTGATAGGAAAAGATGCCACAGAAATTAATACAGCATTAGAAATTCTTCCACTTATATCCTGTATTCCTACAGGGAATAATAAATACACAGTGTGTAAGATACATCCTTGGAACTGCCTGCTTCAGTTTCTTGGATGAGCTGCTTTTTCGCCTTAATTAGCAGAGCTGGGTCTGGTTCCTTTCAAGACTTATTGAAAATTAATCTCAGCTGAGGCAATTTCTGTTCAATTCCTGCGTTAGAGGCCAAGGTGCATCCCCGGTCCTGGTTTCCAGCACAGAGATGTTGGAATTGGTCATTCCACTACACTGTTCTTTCCTAATGAAGTGGCTCCCTGGGTTTTAATTAGTCTGGACAGCGAGACAGGAAGGGTTGGAAGGTGGTGGGCAAGGGATGGAGCTGGGGAGGCAAGGAAAACAAGAGGCATGAGAGGGAAAGAGGTGCAGGGCAGTGCTGGGAAAAGACAGAAGGAAGTATAGCCGTAATTTAAAATCCAATGTTCCTTAAAAATATTCCACCCTTCGGAGTACTCTGGAGAGCTTAGAGCTCCTTCCAATGCCTAAGGGGGCTCCAGGAGAGCTGGAGAAGGACTTTGGACATGGGGTGGAGGGACAGGACACAGGGAATGGCTTCCCACTGCCAGAGGGCAGGGTCAGATGGGATATTGGGAAAGATCTGTTCACTGTGAGGGTGGGGAGGCCCTGGCACAGGGTGCCCAGAGAAGCTGTGGCTGCCTCTGGATCCCTGGAAGTGTCCAAGGCCAGGCTGGGTGGGGTTTTGAGCAACCATTCCATGATTCCATGATTCAGAGATCCATTCTGGGCAAGTCCCTGCAGCCGTGAGGGAGCCCTGGTCTGAGGGCAGTGGCACAGCTCTGTTTACTCTCAGGAAGTGTGTGCTCTCCAGCTGAGCACATCCCTGTCTCCCTGCATTCCCGTCTGTCTGAGGAGCACTGACATTTTCAATTTGAAAACAGGAAAAAGGGAGCAAAATCCTTTGCCATGCCCGGAAGTGAAGGTTTGGGCACAGCAGAGTCACAATTAACAAATTTTTTTGTTTGTTTTTTTTGGAAAAAGGAGCTGGTACAAGAAAGCGCACGAAAGGGTGTGGGCCTTTTATCTGCAAAAGGCAAAGACCTCTCCAAGGGTGGGGTTCCCAAGAGAGGGATTGCTCAGCCCTGGAGCTGCCGAGGGCTGGAGAGGCTGCAGGAAGCCTGCCCGATCCTGCCTGTCCGTGTGCTTCCCAGCCTCAGCAGGCTCCTGGACTTGTGCTCTTGGCTAGGGACAGGCAGGGACTGGGGAATATTCCATACAAAATCCTGGCCAGGAAGACAGCAGCAGTCCGGACTGCTGGAAGGATGTGGGCAGCTCCGGAGTGCTGGGAAGCTGGGAGTGCTGACATCCAGGGTCAGGCTGACCCTGGCAGTGGATGTGCTGATCCATCTGCTCAGACTGCATTTCAGGCCTTTGCTGCTCCCATCTGATCTAGAGATAATCCCACACTGGTTTGGATTCAAGGGGACCTTACAGAGCATCTCATCCCACCCCTGCCATGGGCAGGGACACCTTCCACTATCCCAGGTTGCTCCAAGCCCCGTCCAGCCTGGCCTTGTGTCGCTGTTGGGTACCGAGAACGGCGAGTAACGACATGATCCAAGTTCAGGAAGAAGTAGTTATTTAACTAATTATAATTGGGTTTATATAACTTGGTTCCCAAAGATGTCAGGAGGTTATTGAATTTTGGACCAGCCACCCCCTGTCCCATTGGCTAAAGCTCACAACACCTACTTCAAAATATTATTTCACTGTGTACAATAACAACTCTGAAAAATAAATCTCAGGTGCACAGATGAAACTCAGTTTACAAAAAACCCATAGCAGTGTTTATCATAGTTTTCATGAGAACCACGAAGTTCACACAGAACGCTGCAGAAAGCTGAAAAATTTCTCTACCAGAGCTTTTCAGCATCTACAGCCTTGGACACTTCCAGGGATCCAGGGGCAGCCACAACTTCTCTGGGTACCCTGTGCCAGGGCCTCCCCACCCTCACCAGGAACAATTTCCTCCTACTGTTTAATGTAATGTGATGCCAAGTGTGAAATTCAGCAGGGACACTCTTGATCCATGAGCAGGACCATTCCTTTGGGATCCATGAACCAAAGGAGACAGAAGGCCAGAGGGATGGGGATGCCAAGAAGTTTTCTTGCAGGAACGATGCCTAAATCCACGCACTTGTGTTGTTTTTCCTGTAAACCCCTTTCAGAGAATTCTCTAGAAGAGAATTCTCTAGACCTCAAATGCCCTCATCAAAAAATCCAAACCTCACTTCTTTTCCCAGTTTTTCCAGATTAATTTCAACTAGAAAATGAAAACAACCCCCCAGGAAAGTACTGCGTGAAGCAAAAAGGCCAAAGGGAAGTGAAATCAGAAGAGAGATGAAATTTGTGCACTCAGGCTTTACATTCTGGGGAAGTGCTTGTTGGCGAGGGGCAGGGAGGAGGATCTTGCTGGGAGGGCTGACTCAAATTCTGCTGCTGCTATCAAACCCTGGAACTCAGTACAACATTGACATGGATCATTTTCCACTGCACTTCAGAAATAACTGTGCCTTACATAATTAGGGGGTTTTGCAGAAGTAAGCGTGAACCCGGAGGTGAATAAGGAGAAAGAAAGGCTGTGGCTTCCCAAATATCCTTTTCTGTCCCCATTCATGCCTCAGCTTTCCCACAAAGTGCCCTTTCTTCTCCATCTCCTCCCTCCCAGGTAATATCACCTGCATGAATTCTTATGACCGAAGAAAAGCTGCATTGTTCAATATCTTCCTCCTCTGAGTTATGCCAGTGGCACCTATTTTGACAGAATCTTCATAGTTTCCTCATATCTGAATAATTAGACCTGATGAAAGCCATGATTCATTAAAAAAACACAGATAATCATCTGAGCAAATCCAACCTCCGTCTTCAAATGGGGCTGAATTTTCTTAAATACCCATCAAACCTCAAAGAAAAGATTTAATCGCGAGGCTCCATCTTGTGGCAAAGTAAAGCAAAGTCACTGATTGGGAAATTAATATTTGTTCTTCCTGAATATTTGTTTTTCTGTAATATTTGCTCTTCCTTAATTTCCCCTGCTTCTTCTTTAATAACCTCATGGATGTGTTTGCTCATGTACAGGAAAAGTTTGATTTAATGCCCTTGAAAACCTTGAGCACCACTCAGAGCTGTGGTAATTCTGAAATATCCCGAGTTTCCCAGATTTCTGAGTGTCCAGGTCCAATATGATCGTGCTCGGGTGTATTTGTATTAACAATCTCTTGTAAAAGGGTAGGATTTGGCATTAATTTTTGGCCGGAATCTCTCATGGAGCTTCTTTAACTCCTTCATTCCGAATTGCGTCAATGGTGCAAAGCAGAGAAAAAGTGTTATGATTACCAAGAATGACTTTTCATCAGTTAGAAATTCTGATTAAAAAGATGTTTACAAGGGGCAAGGGCTTACCTGGTGTTTGATCAGGGAATTAAAAAATCATAGAATCATTAAGGTTGGAAAAGACCTCCAAGATCATCAAGTCCAACCTTCAGTCAAACCCCACCACTAAACCCCATCACCAAGGGCCGCATCTGCTTGATTTTTGACCTCTTCCAGGGATGGGGGCTCCACCCCCTCCCTGGGCAGCGCTTCCCAGTGCCTGACCATTCTTCCAGGGAAGAAATCTTTCCTGCTGTCCAACCTGACCCTCCCCTGACACAGCCTGAGGCCGTTCCCTCTCATCCTGTCCCTGTTCTCTGGGAGCAGAGCCCGATCCCCCCCGGCTGCCCCTTCCTGTCAGGGAGTTGTGCAGAGCCACAAGGTCCCCCCTGAGCCTCCTTTTCTCCAGGCTGAGCCCCTTTCCCAGCTCCCTCAGCCGCTCCTGGTGCTCCAGCCCCTTCCCCAGCTCTGTTCCCATCTCTGGACACCCTCCAGTCCCTGAAATCCTCTGTCCCCAAGGCCATGTCCCTCGCCCTGGAGTGGGACGGGCAGCCCTGGCCTGGCCAGATAAAGCCCTTCCATCGGGGCCGGGCAGGAAGGGGAGCAGCTGCTCCTTATCTGCCTT
This sequence comes from Struthidea cinerea, assembly GCA_013397865.1. Taxonomy (NCBI): domain Eukaryota; kingdom Metazoa; phylum Chordata; class Aves; order Passeriformes; family Corcoracidae; genus Struthidea; species Struthidea cinerea. The sequence continues at coordinate 216,766 of VZTI01002729.1, forward strand.
CCTGCAGCTCCCCCAGCGCGTCAGGGCTTTTTTAAATTATTATTTTGATAAATATAACATTAAGCTGGTTTTTAGCAAGCAGGAGCTGGCGAGCTTCCAGGAGGGTGTCCTGGGCAGGAGAGACAGCACCCATGGGTGTTCCCTGCCTGCTCATCCACCTTATCCAGCCGGGGATCTCTGGGAGCTCCGGGCAGAGGGAGCAGCTCCTGGGTTGGGCTGTTCCAGCCGGTACTTTTATCCTGGGACATTTTTGACAAGGGCAAGGAATGATAGGATGGGGGGAATGGCTTCACACTGACAAGGTTCAGGGTTAGATGGGATATTGGGAAGGAATCCTTCCCTGGGAGGGTGGGGAGGCCCTGGCACAGGGTGCCCAAAGAAGCTGTGGCTGCCTCTGGATCCCTGGAAGTGTCCAAGGCCAGGTTGGATGGGGCTTGGAGCACCCTGGAATCATGGAAGGTGTGGAATGAGATGATCTTTAAGGTGCCTTCCAACCCAAACCCTCCTATGATTCCGTGATTCTATGAAAATGATTATTTCTCTTTAGTATCCCAGGGAGCAAGGCATCATCTCCCAAATAATTTCTCAGGTCCCCATGTTGGATATCTCACTGATAACAGCTCCCAGCCTGCTTATCAGCGGAGCACCAACATTCCTGCCTTCCTGTGCCCACCTGAACTGGTGTCTGTGAGGGCTTTTGCCTTTGCTAAACATGTGGAGAACAATTGCCATTTGAGGGGGGTAATTGGAGTGCTCCAGGAGCATTTAACAATTGGAATAGCATTCTTCTCCACGGCTTTTTATTTCTTCCTGTTCCAGCCACAATGTCATTCCCTAATGAATGCAGCATGGGCTGGGATTAGGTTTAAAGCAGTATTTTCCTGTTGCTGTTCCCTACATGCTGGTCGCACCCTTAATGATCTTCCTAGGAAATATTTACTTTGAGGAGTTTGCTTCTAAGTCCTCCAAGTGATCAAAACCAGGCAAGGCACGGCTTGCTCTCCTATGACTTCAGTTTTTCCTGGAAAGAAACGGGAACAAAAAAAAATTCCTGCTTCCAAAATTAATGCAAATCAGCTTGAAAATCATCTTGTCCCAATAAATGAACACGCTGTTCTTTCTCGGGCAGGCTAATATTGGCTTTTAAGGGAAGAGAAGCTCTGGGAAGAATGAGCACTTGTTGGCAGGATGGGCCTTCTGTGAGTGGCCCCTGTGAGAAATCCCAGCCAGGGGTGCCAGGATCGCTGTGGAGCTGAAGTTTGGGAAGCAGTTTGGGGACATCAGCAGCCCAGTGGTTGCTGACCAGGATACTGCCGCGTCCAGTCCTTCCCTGGACACTCCACCACCTCCCTGGGCAGCCTCTTGCGATGCCTGAGCCCACCTTCCATGGAGAAATTCCTCCTGGTGTTCCAGAGGATGCTGCACTGAGCCTTTCAAGAGATCCCTCTGCTCTTTGCAATATATTTGCAGTTTAATTCTGTCTGATTGTCAATAAACCCACAGGACATAATTACGCCCCAAAATTCCCCAGACTTGAAAGCCTCATCGTCCCTCCCTTGTTCTCCACGAGCTGTAACTCAATGCAAACCCCTCTGTCTCTCTCCATTTTCCAGTTCTTTCATTCATTCCTGCTGAGTAATTAACAATGGCTTCTAAATAAACAGCGGGGATGATTTCCGAAATGTTCTGTATTTCCTTGCAGGGCTGGGACTTCTGTCATTGGCCCACTTAAGTGGTTTTGAAAGATTGTATACAGGTTCCTTTTACAATGTATTTGAAGTTTGTAATCCTGCTTAAACACACAAAAATAGGAAGGATTAACAAACTGCCACGCTGAGGCCAAAAGAAGACAGAGCTAAAAGCAATCAAGGAGCAGCCTATCAGATCCATGAAATAAATTGGGGGAAAAGTGGAAAACTGTCAACAAAAATAATATGTTATGGATCCTCAAGCCTTTGTGTTTATGCTAGAGGAAGCCTAAAATAATCTGTGGTTTCTGATGCTTGATTTAGTTTTCCACAAGCCTAATTAACACCAGATTAAGTTTGCTGCCACTATGGGTTATTGCTTAGACTGACAAATCCTGGCTGTTTATTTGTTTCCTAAGAAAATGACTGGAGGCAATAACAGCATGACACAGTCAATAAGGGTGAAAACAATGCTGTAATATTCATTTTTAGAAACTTCATCTTCAGGAGAAACCCCCTTGACTTTCCGTATTAAATTCTGGCCCCAGAGTCTTTACAAAGGGAAAAATCCCATTGATTGATTGTCCCACTGATTTAAGATACAGCCCTGTGAATTTAAGCTAAAAATAATGGATTTGCTGCAGTAGATGGGTTTTTCCAGATGTTTCAAGCAACCCACGTGCTCAAGAGCTTGGCCAGGTGCGGGCCAGGGGCTCATGGGATGGAGCTGAACAAGGCAGAGATTTAGAAAGAGAAAATCCCTCTGTTGGAATGGACCCCTAGTGTGGATTATTTCTATGGAAAATATCCCAGAGTGGCATCAGCCGTTCTGAGACCCTGTCAGTACAAATGTCACGACATCAGGATTGAACCTGGTACCCAGAAACAGGGATAGGACACAGGGAATGTCTTCCCATTGCCACAGGGCTTGGTTAGATGGGATACTGGGGAGGAATTCCTCCCTGAGAGGGTGGGGAGGCCCTGGCACAGGGTGCCCAGAGAAGCTGTGGCTGCTCCATCCTGGAAGTGTCCAAGGCTAAGTTGGAAAACTTGGAGCGACCTGGGCTAGTGGCCCTCTAATGCTTTTGGGGGCTGCACTGGGCTCCTGGCACACCCTCACCCTCCAGAGAAATCATCCAGGCTGAGGGAACGGATTCTCTTGGGATGACTGAAATGTGGACATGGATGAACAAGTCAGACAAATATGGATTTTCCTGCAAGGCAGAGCCAGCAGAGCCACCGAGTTTTCCTTGAATCTTCATCTCCCTCTGAAGCAAAGCCCTAAATCCCCTTGTCTTGGTGCTGACCTGAACCCGGATTATTTCTGGGAAGGCTGAACAGAGGATGTGCCTGTGCAGTGGCACAGCTGGCAGAGAAGCAGAAATTCCAAAGGCAGCCCTAATGTCTGATGATAAGGGGCAAATACCAGCATTTGTGGCTTCCTGCTCTTTTGTGCTCTCTCATAAATCCCTGACAGCAGCGGCTCATGGAGTGTGACCCCGGCTGAGAGGAGCCCACCCACGGGACAGCTCCCACCTTTCCTGCTGGCCAGGAGGTGTGGAGGTGACACCTTGGATCATCCAAGGATTGTCAGGGACTCACGGTCCTGCCTGCTGCCTGCTGAGAGTATCTCAGAGTTCGTGCTGTGTCTGAGCTCGCCTTTTAAAGGCCCTTTTTGCAGCAGACCCCCCTCTGTATTTCTGTGCCAAACTGATTTGTGCCCGGGGCAGCCCCAGGCTCACTCTGGTGCCACCATCCTGCCCCAGGCACCTGAGCAGAAAAGGGCCGGACTTACAGGAATTCCACCAAATGGAAGAAAAAGGACGAAAAGTTCTCTTTTCTTCTAACATTTATCTGAAAACCTCCCTGAAAAAGCTCTCGCAGTGTTTAAGGTGCACTTGGGGAGCAGTTTTCCGGCGCTGCAGTTCATCATGCCCCGAAATATTGTTAATTTCGGTGTTTAGTGAGTCCGACAGGCCCGGGCTGTGGAGCCATTTGGATTCAATCACGCACTTCCATCGCTCCTCAGCCCGGATTCCTCATCCAACTGCGCGAGGATTTATCGTTTGCGAGCCGTAAGTGAATTCCTCCGGGTAACCCAATCCCGGGAGAGGCCGGGCAGGAATGATGCCTTTCCAGGGCTGGGATTGGGGCTGGGCTGTGTCCACAGGTGCCTCCCTTTCCTGGAGGTTTAAATCACGCACAGCGCAACTTGCATTAAAAGAGGAAGGTGATTATTTAGGAATGGCTTTCCGAAGGAAATGAGCGATGTCCTGAGTGGGTGCTGCGGAGCTTTTCCCTCAAATATATGTCCTTGGAAGCTGCGTTTTCCTGCTCTTCGCCCTCCCCCTTGGCTCCTAAGCCGCTCTCCGTGGCCACGTCACAGCGATTCCCCTCCTTTCCAGCTGCTGCATCCCGGCCCGGAGCGGGAGCGCCCGGCTCCTGCTGCTTCCCGTGCCGGGAGATGTGAGGCTGCGGCAGCTCTGGCACAGCTCAGAGGACACAGCGGCCTCCAAATCCCACCAAAATCTGAGCTTTGGAAAGCCCGGCTCCTCCGGCTGCCTCTGCTGAACGTGGGATGTTTTGGTTCAGCTGAGCCACAGAGTCAGAGGGGTTTCCCTGGATGCACCCGTGCGTCGTAAATCCCATCCCGTCTGCCACGGAGGACAGGGCTGCTGGGGCAGGGGCAGTCCCCATTCCCCCACTTTCTTTCATCTTTCCCCACTTCCTTTCCTTTTTCCTCGTTTCCCCTTCCCCATTTCCCTTTTCCCTCTTCCTTTCTTTTTCCTTCACTTCTCTTTCCTCAGTTCCTTTTCCCTGCTTTTCCCTTTCCCCATTTCCCTTCTTTTCCTCCTGCTTCCCTTTCCCTGCTTCCTTCCTTTTTCCCAGTTTCCCTTTCCCCATTTCCCTTTCGCCACTTTCTTTTTCTCCACTTTCCTCTGCCCCCTTCCTTTATTTTT
>VZTI01002729.1:221491-232110 GCA_013397865.1 Struthidea cinerea
CTTCCCTTTCTTCACTTCGCTTCCGTTTCCCCCCATTTCCCTTTCCCCACTCCCTCTCCAGGGATCCCTCCCTGCCGGAGCAGCCAGGTTGGAGCAGCTGATCCCAGGGTGGTCCCTTCCATGTGGCCGAGGTCGGGATGTGCCCCCGGGCTTCTCCCATCACCTCGGAGCTCCCCCCGTGCTGTCACTTGTGCCTGGGCTTTGCCACGAGGTGGCTTTAAGATAAAGGGGATTTGGGGGATATTCAGCTAAATCCTAAATCCAGGTCAAAGTTCCTTCTTCCGCTGAGCCCTCTCAGTCTTATCCCTGGATCACGGTGCCTGAGAGCGGGATTCAGGTGCTCGTGAGCATCAGGAGGTCAGCGATGCCTCAGGTAAAGCTGTGTTCCAGGGCGATGGGTTTGATGGGATAACATCCCGCAGGGACCATTCCTACAGCTCTCCCAAGCCGGTGTCACTTGTTGCCTGCCACCCATCCCACAGAACGATCCTTGTGCTCAGCCTTCTTCTGTTAATTGCCAGGGAAATTTGATAATTTCATCCTAAAGGAGAGTTGAGGAAAACTCAGGAAGAGCTCCGATTACTGAAAACTGGAAAAAATTAATCTTGATTAAAGCGCTTCCCCCAGGAAAATCGGGACCTCCTGAACCCAGCCGAGGGCTGATTGCTCTCCGAGCTGGGATGTGCCCACTTTGTCCCAAACACCTTGGGAAAAGGAGGAAAATCCCCTCCAGAGGTGGAATTTAGTGGGCTCTTGGCTTCATCCCGCTCAGGGAAAGTGCCAAAAGAGGGATATTTCCCTCCCAAAGTGTGACGGGATGGTCCCGTCAGCGCCCACCCAGCTTCCCAGGAGATAAAATCGGGATGGGGCAGTGCCAACAGGAGGAGAAAAGAGGAAATGGACCCTGTTTGGTTGGCATTGTTGAGACGAGGAGGGAAAAGTCCTTTCCCAAAGCCAGCATAGGGGGGATTTGGTGTGTTCTGGCAGCTTGATCCCAACTGAGGGAGAGGAGGACTGGGATAGGAAAGGCTAAACCTGGAATTTGAATTGAAGACCAAACCGCTTCTCTTCTTTTATTTTCTTTGTATTTCCTCTTATTTCAATCCATTTTAATTTAATCAAATTTTATTTTTTATTTTAATTCCATTTATTTTAACTTTTATTTCATTTGTTGGCTGATTACTTTTTATTTTAATTTCTTTTTATTTAATTTTTTTATTCAATTCATTTTGATTTTTAGTTTACTCAGGAACCTCCCCACGTGGATTTTGCTGCTCAGCACCATGACCTGGTTCCTACTGAACACGCTCAAAGGAGAGGATAAAGCCCAGCTGCTGCCTATCCCAGGCAGTTCCTGTTATCCCGCTCATCCAGCACCTCTCCAGCTCGGATCCCTCTGGCTGCTTCCCTCAGGACCATTTGGAGGGATTTAAGGCCATGCAGAGGTGGCACTTGGAGACCTGGATTAGTGGCGGCCTTGGCAGGTGACACCACCACTGCCCTGGGAGCCTGTGCCAGGGCAGGACAATCCTTTGGATGGAGAAATTCTCCCTCACATCCAACTAAACCTCCCCTGGAGCAACTTGAGGCTGTTTCCTGCTGTCTTTGATGTTACCTGGGAGGAGAGGCCAACACCCAGCAGGAGGTTGTGGAGATCCCGGAATCCCAGAATCCGTGAGGTTGGAAAAGACCTCCAAGACTGAGTCCCCAGCCAGCCCTGAGTGCCACATCCAGGAAATAAAATCCGTCCCCTCTTCACACCCATGACATCCACCCTTGGCCCTCGAGCTGTCCCATCCCTCTGGCACCTTCCCACCCTCATCTACCGCTCCCACTCACCCTAAAGGGCTCTGGGGGGGCCACGGCCGCTCCCCTGGACCTCATTATCCCATTGACAGCAGTCCATATCTCCCTGGCCAGGAATGTATTTACTCCTGGGCACATAAGAAATTCATTTCCCAAATTGAATTATCTGCCTCGGGAGATTGGGGGTTTTGATTGTGTCGCTGCACTTCGGAGAGCGACTGAAAATTGATAAAAGCCAGATGGGAAGCGGAAACAGTCATTTCATGACTCCTTAAACGTTTCACTTGGTTAACCCTTGGATTGCACCAGCCTTGGAGTCGGGCTGGAGTGTGGAAGCAATTTGTAGGGGAGTTCTCGGGATGCAAAGTAGGCTGGAAGTGCTCACCAGGGAAAGGAGTCCCTGCAAGGGAGAAAAAAAGATTCAGGGCAGAGATGTTTCCCCGTGGAATTTGTTCAGCCAGAAGGATTCCAAAAGAACGGGACAAAATCCCAGCTGAAAGGTGTTTGGGTCCAGGGAATGTTCCCGAAGGTGTGGGATGAGCAGTAAATCCCTCAGGCAGCCCTGGGTGTGGGGAAGGCAAAGCCCAGAGTGCAAATGCCCAGCAGAGGCCGGGAAGAGGAGTTTCTTTTCTTTGGGTGTGCTTCAATCAGCAGAAAGTCAGGGAAGAGAGGAAACGCATGAGGGAGGAATGGTTTTCCAGGCTGCTGGTTCTTGGGAGCGCAAGTCTGGCCCTGTGGATTGTGCTGGGAAGGCTCCCCAGCACCTGCGAATGGAGCAAACCCAGAGACTCACTTTATTCCTCCGATCTGTCCTTTAAATTAACCTTTCATAGGATTTTTATATCATTTTTATAGGATTATTTTCCACTGGAGTGTTTTCCCTGTACTCCCACAGACCACACATGGCACAAATTCCCAGATCAGCCCAGCAGGACTCAACCCTAAACCCAAACCTTTCCAAGATATCTGCCAGCGCAATTAAAACCCTCAAATTCCCTAATAATTAAGGAAGAACACGACACGAGCAGCCCATCTTTGGGATCTGCAGCTGGAGCAGGGAGCGGATTCCGGGGCACATCTGCATTGAATCCCAACTCCAGCTCTGGGAGCAATAACCTCGCAGGTGCTGGGCTGGGATGTCTCCCTGCATCCCAAATCCTCGCCAGATCCCTTCCCTCTGAGAAGCCTCCGAAATTAAATTGCCTTTAATTGGTTTAGGGTTCTGCTCCTGCCGCTGTCGCATCTTGGAAGCTGGAAAAGGCTCCAGCCTGGAATTCTTTACGATCTCGGTTTCCATTTCGTTCATACTTTCCAAGTTGGTTTCCTGTTTTCCTGTTGCCAAAAACACATTTCGGCAAAGAGGAAAATCATTTCCCATTCCAAGGGTTGCAAACGATTGTTTCAGCCCAGAAATTTGGGGAAGGCTGAAGCTTCTTTATCAGCAGACCCTGCGGTGATCTTTGTTTTCCCAGAGGGTGGATTTTTATCCCCAATTATTGGCACAGGGAGGGCGCCCGATGCTAGTGTTCCTCCCTGGATTTTGGATCCAGAACTCCGATATCAGGGGCTGATATTTTTTAGATCCCACAAAAGTGGGGTTTCTGTTTTTATCAGCTCCAAAATGTTTCGTCATGGAGCAAAACTAACAGGGAGGCTGGAAAAGGGCAGGGAAAGGGCTCTGGGATCGGAAAGTCTCGCTCTGCTGGAGTTGCTCCTTCCAGGAGTAAAAATCGGTGGTGTTGGGAAAGGCCATGAAAGGAAAAATCCTTTTACTGGGGCAGAAAGCCAAGGGGACTCCTCCAGCTGCACATCTCCCATCCTGACCCTTTTCCATGTTTTTAAGCCATTGTCCTGCCCATGCCAGAACCATTCCTGCTCCACAGTCCCGGGGATGCAAACGTGGGAATGAAGAGCCTGAAGTTCCCAAAAGCTGCTGCTTCAAACTCAGAGGGATGTTGGGATTATTTTAATAATACCCATCATAAATAATGATATTTAATAGTCCCGTTGGGATGGTTTTCCCTGGGGAGATGCTGGTGGAGCTGCTCATGGGTGTCAGATCCCTGGGAAATAAAAAATAATGGATTTCCAAATTCCTCCAGGTCAGGCTGGGTCAGGTCAGGGACTGGAGAAAACCAACATTTTCATTTAGCTGAATTTTTTTTAAGTATAGGAAAAAAGGGAAATTCTTTAAATTTCCTCAGGAGCAGCCACAAACCATCTCTGAAAGGAAAAGCTGGGAATGAGAAAGGCGGGATATTCCAGGAGTATTTTACATGGGAATACTCAGCTGGGGCTGTTTGGGAGAGGGCAGAGGGAGATTCCCTTCTCCTGCCTTTGGAGCGGGGATTTGGATCCACAAGGAAAACAAAAAGGAGGAAATCAGAGGTCTCCAAAGCCGTGTCCCTCGGATCTCCTGGCTCCCTGCAGCTCCAGGAAGGTGGGAAGCAGTTTTGCAGTGCATGAAGCAATTCCTGCCAGGACAGGGGGAGAATCAGCTGTGGAGTAAGGGAAATAATATAAATAAAATAAAATAAAATAAAATAAAATAAAATAAAATAAAATAAAATAAAATAAAATAAAATAAAATAAATAAAATGTAAGAAAGTTGTGTGACATCAGGGATTTACACATAAAACAAAGTCTATAGAGAATTTTTTCAGTACAGAATAAATCTGCTTTGCTGTGTGAGACCGTTTAACCCAGGGCCCCAAATCGCTCTTAAGAGGCTGCTGCTCCACCTCCCTGGGGGTCTGGCTGCCACATACACAGCCAGCTCTGCTGCTGTGTCAATGAGAGGTCCAGCCACAGGAGCAGAGCTGGGCTGGGAGAAATCTACCAGCAGGCCTGCTGGGCTTTCCCATCACTCAGGAGCTGGGATTCAGTCCCAGCCCTGCCCTTGCTCCTTATCTGAGCTGCAGTGCAGACATCCTGGCACATGGCCCTCGGATGCTTGATCAGGACCCTGGGCCAGTGATGCCACTTCCCCAGCCTGACCTGAGAACCTGCCTTGGCACCATGGACTTGTCTTGTGATCCAGACTCTTGGGTGGCCCCAGTCAGTGTCTGCCAACCTGCCCAGCTCTGCTGGCCTGGTGCCCTGGCTCAGGCCACCACTGACCTGCTGACCTTGTAAACCCAACCTTTCTATAGCACTGAGCCTTGTGCCTGTGATACAANATATGCAAAGGAAAATAAAAGAAAAAGAGCAAGAAAAGAAAATAATAAAATAAAAATAAATTAATTTAAGTAGATTAACTATAATAACATATTAGTTATTCTAAATAACTAATAACATAACCTAAATATAACGTGAAATAACATAAAATAAAAAGAAATGTAATTAATTATCGAATCAAGGAGTGAGTGATGGGGTTTGCTGGTCAGACGGATCCTAAAAATGTAATATTAAGATTTAGGGCTGATTTGTGCCAGGTCTAACCCAAAACTGATGCTCCTTCCCCTCTTCCAGCCTATTGCAATGATCAGCTTCAATTACAATCAGCAAAACAATCAATAAAATGATCAGAAAAATAATAATCAAAACTCAGAGGAAATTTAGAGGAAAAGACCGAGAAAGCCCAGGGTGATCCCAGGGTGTTTCCAGGGCAATTTTTGTCCGAATGATTACATTTCACGGAGTTAATTCAGATTCACACTGGGAAGCGCAGAGTCCGGAAGAAAAGGACATAAAACAAGGATGGGGAGAGGGAGAAAAGTGGAATCATTTCAACTGAAAAGAGAAGAATTATCCAAAAATAGCCCCCACAATATGGATGCATTTTAGGGAAAATCTGGGAAGTAACGATCGCCGTTTTTATCCCAGGATACTGCTGGCAATTACTGCCAAAGGAATTGGATGAACAAGTCATTTTATACAAATATTCTGGTTTAACAGAAACCAATGAAAATTGATGTTTAAAAATAAACAACAAATGGGTGATTTTAAAAGGATTATTTTATTGAATTTTGATCGAGGGAAGGAGGGGGAAGGGGAGAACTGAGCTCTCCCAGCCCCATCTGATCTCCCTTGGCCGCTGTGGCTTCACTCATCCCCCGGGATCATCATTCCCTGGATGCAGCCACATCCCTGTGCCTGTAAAAGTGCGAAACCACTCACTTGGGAATTAAATCAGGAATATTTCCTTTCCCTTTGATTTTTTATTACGTGGCTTCAAACACATCATTGAAGAGCGGGATCATATTAATGATGATTTTCTAAAATGTGAATTAAATAATACCCAGAGTTAAATAAACCCTGGGAGTCAGCAGCTCTTCGAGGTGAACATTTCTCCTTTGTACTCCAGGAAAATTATTAATGTTCTGTATTTTCCAGTAAAACACAGCACAGAAACTGGGAAGGAGCCCGAGGTCTGTCCCTGCTTTTTGTCACCGTGAGAGGGGTCGGCAGCTCCGGTCCCATCCCGATCCCGATGCCAGCGATGCCATTGGCGCTGCTGGGAATAATTTTGTTTAAGATTAGAATTTACAGGTCTGTTTATTAGGGCATTTTGTATAAAATATTTTCCTTTTAGGAAAATAAAAGAGAGAGAAAATTACTCCCCTTCACCTTGCTGGAGTTCCAGAGGAAATTCCATGTTCCCACTCGAGAGCAGCCACAAGAGAAAACAGGGAGGGAGAAATCCTTGTTTCCGATCATAAAAATAACCCCAGTGTGGTGTTGCCTCCCCTGGGCTGAGCGGGATGGGATGGGATGGGATGGGATGGGATGGGATGGGATGGGATGGGATGGGCTGCACATGCTGCCTTTGGGATTCACTGGAAAATTGTATTTACTCGAAAAGAGTGAACCAGAGGATTTTATATTTCCGCCGAGCATCCCAAGAAACCGGGAACGGACCGAGCGCCTCATCCAGGGAAATGTGTGGGATGCTGCAGGGAAATAAATCGGCTTCTGGCAGGACCGGGAGGCTGAGGAAAAGCAGGGACTCGCCTCCAGATGGCAGGAGGGAGGCTTGGATCGGCTGCGGGCTGCGGGAAACCTCCGCGCTCCCAAGACGCGCGCGGGGCTGGTACCACCCGACAGCCTGGGGTCAGCACCCCCAAATCCCAGTGTTAATATCCCCCAAATCCCAGTGTTACCAGCCCCAAATCCCAGTGTCAGCACCCCAAAATTCCAGTGTTAATATCCCCCAAATCCCAGTGTTACCAGCCCCAAATCCCAGTGTCAGCATCCCAAAATCCCCGTGTTAGCACCCCAAACCCCTGTATTAACATCCCTAAATCCCAGTGCCAGCACCCACAGCTTGGAAAAGCCCCTGAGATCCCCAGAGTCCAACCACTCCCAGCACTGCCCAGGCCGCCACTGCCCCACGTCCCCAAGTGCCACACTCACATGGATTTTAAAGCCCTCCAGGGGTGGGGACTCCACCCCTGCCCAGGACAGCTGTGCCAGGGCTGGACAACCCTTTTCCCGAAGAAACTTTTCTTAATATCCATTCTAAAGCTCTGTCTTCTTCCAGGGAACAGGACCTGGATGCTGATGTTGAATATCAGGCTGTGAAGGGAAGAGGTTTTTGGAAGTGAATTAATTAATAGGGGATGAGGGGAACCCCATTATTAACCCTTCAAAGCCTCTTTCACCCAGCCCCTGGTGCCAAATGAAGGAGGTGAAGCTGCTTTTTGTGGGGTGGCTCGTGCAGGAAGGTAAACTTGAACTTAAACTGGCAGAGGTTGGGTTTAGATGGGATATTGGGAAGGAATTCCTGCCTGTGAGGGTGGGGAGGCCCTGGCACGGGGTGCCCAGAGAAGCTGTGGCTGCCCCATCTAAGGCCAGGTTGGACGGGGCTTGGAGTGCCCTGGGATAGTGGAGGGTGTCCAAGGTTTGGAACTGGATGGGATTTGCAGTCATTCCCAGCCCAAACCATCCTGGGATTTTATCTGGGAGCAGATCCAGGTGCCCAGGCAAAACTGAGTCACGTTTGCACAACAGTTTGCCAAGGAATTGCACATGACAAGGGTTCGGTTCCAGTTTATGGCTGAGGGGAAAAAAGACCAAATAAACACCTCTTGCACGGGAAGGGTTCACTTCAAATCTGGGAAACTCCAAACAGAGCAGCTTGATGAGCGTTGGCTTCCCGGTGTCCAGAATCCCGACACTGAACTCTCCAGAAGCGGATTTGACCATGAAGGACGGAGGAATCACTAATCCCCACTCATCCCACATCCTCTCCCATCGGAAGGCCCGGCCTGGGAGTGTTGTCTCATTTGTTATTAATCACATCCATGGTGTGCACCCAAGCCGAGCCTCATTCCATGTGGCCGGTGTTTGGGCATCGTGTGCCACGGCCCATCTGGGCCTCGTTTGAAGCCCCTCGCAGTCGCAGGGGTCCATGTGCAACTGATAAAGGCCAATTTGGGGTGGCTGCGAGGGGGGGGCACCTCTCTCCAGGCCGATCCAAGAAGGACGCCCTATATGTTTTGGAAGTGCTAAACCCCAGGGAAATTACTTCATCCAAACCCGCTCCAGACCCCAGTAATGAAGGCTGTGATGTAGCCAGTGTTCACCCATGTTGACTTTACAGTACTGGAATTAATCCATGTGCATTGCAGCTCGGTGAAATCATTTCCAGCCCGTAGCAGCTCCGGGGCTGACTTCATCCTTGCAGCCCCAGATGCAGATCCTCGGAGTTGGGGAAATCAGGGAGAGGCTGCTCCCTGTGCTCATTCCTGGGGATGTCAAATTGTCCTGGGGACCATCCGGATCTCCCAGCTCCGTGAGGCTTCTCGGTCCTCTGCTCATCTACTCCCATGGCCGTGCTTCCCGCAGGGCTGGAGACAGGGATTTGCTGCTCCCTCCATGAGATTATTCCGTTTTAACCCCTATAAAAATCCCAGTAATCTCACCGTGACCGCAGCTTGCCCAGGGTGCAAATTCCAGCCGATGCTGTCGGCCGTGTCCAGAGTTTCCTTGGGAAGGGGATGTGCAAGCACGGGGCTTTCCTCACTGCCACAAATCCCACGCCCTCATCCTGGCAATCTTTGCGTCCTTTACAGATGGACACTCTGGGTATTTTTGTGCTGTTCCGACCACAGAAATTCGAGTGATGGGGTGTCCTGGCTGTGTGTGCCCTGCTGGGAGCTCATCCCAGCTCCAGGGTGTGGGCTCAGAGGAGCTGAGGAAAGCACAGATCCCTCCAGGTCTGCACGTGCAATCCACTGCCCAGCCCCGTTCCCCTTCCTTTTCCTTCATCCCTATTTTTTATTGCCGTTTTCTCAGTAAAAATGCAGCTGCCGTTTCCTGGGCAGTGCTCACTCCCTTATCTGAGTGAGAATGAGGAGCTCCTACACTGTGAGCACCACCCCAGACCCTGAGTTTGGTGCTGTTTCACCAATCCAATAAAGCCGAAATCCCGTGGGGATGGATCCTGCCTTTCCAAGCTCTCCCTCGCTCCGTGCCTGCTGCCGGAGGCTGGAGGGGGATGCTCTGGGGACCTCCAGCAACTCCCACAGCAGGAGAGTCCCCAAACCAGGCAGATCTGGTGAACAGGGAAATTAAGGGGAACCCCTGGATACTCAGCTTTCTGAGGAACTTCCTGAGCCGTTTAAAGGCTCTGTGGCAGCAGGATTTTAAAACATCTCTGAGGGTAATTCCTTAGATAAGGGAGAGAGCTCTGGACACTGCTGTGGGCATTCCAGGATGCCTCTTGGAATACTACGGGGTGTAGGGAAAGTGCAAAATGTGAGTATCCAAAAGGATTTACCAATCCTTGTATTTTTTGCCAGGCTGTTTGCTGTCTTACCTAACCCCCGTCGTGTAATTGAATTAAGTTTGTTTAATTTCTTTCTTTAAAAAAAAATGCATCTGGGACTGGTAAACTTAATTAAAAAGAAACATTGTTAAGCAGCCTGATACAGCCATAATTTGATTTAAAGTACTGGATGATACCAACATTATAAATGTAAAATGATACGGCTTTTTTGGGGGGGAAAAAAAAGGGACCTAAGTGAACTTAAAAACCTTCTTCATTTGAGGCAGGGTTAATTGTGAAGGCTTTCTTCCTCCTGTTCTGTGGCTGTAGGGCTTTTCTGAGTGGGGGAAGAAATATTCCCTCCTCAGACAAAGGATTGCTGGATCACTTGTGCTCTGCAACCAAGCCAGGTTTCGGTACCTTTGTTCATGGAATGCAGAATCCCGAGTGCCCCGAAATCAGTGCCAGAGCTCCCATGGATTTCAAAGGTACCCGGACATTAGGGATCATTTGGATTTGTTTGTGGAAAAATTTCCTGGATTTCAGGGAAGCTTCCACCCAGCACAAGTTAGAGAGGTGGAAGCTGCCACCAGAACCTGTTTATAATGTCATTATAAACATATGATGTGCAATCCAGTGGGATATAACGCAGTATTCCATTGGATTGCTGCTTTTCCTGATTGAAATCCAGGCAAGTCCGGCTCCTCCGTTCAGCAGAGGCCGCGCTGGGTCCGGCGGGTGCCTCGCTCACTCCGGACCCCGCTCCATAAAGCCGGGATATCCTGTGTTGCCCCTACCAAATCCTTCCCAAATCTCCCTGCTGGGGTCGAGCGGGGCTGTGCCGGGAATTCACACTCGGAGAGAGAGAAAATATCGAGGGAGGCTGGAAACTGCCCCAGCCCCACGGCAGCGCTGCGGGATCGGGGCCGGGATGCTCCGCTGGCTCCGCCGAGGATGGAGCTGGGATTGGGGCTGGAGCTGGGATTGGGGCTGGGGCTGGGATTGGGGCTGAAACTGGGATTGGGGCTGGAGCTGGGATTGGGGCTGGAGCTGGGATTTAGGCTGAAACTGGGATTGGGGCTGGAGCTGGGATTGGGGCTGG
>VZTI01002729.1:232130-243846 GCA_013397865.1 Struthidea cinerea
GTGGGGGTGGGGCTGGGAGTGGGGCTGGAGTTGCAGCTGGGATTGGGGCTGGGGCTGGATGGCACCGACCTCCCTTCCACCAGTGCTGCAGAACCAGTTCCTAATTCAACACAAAATAAAAAAGCTTTTTCCAGCAGCAAAGTTATTTTGTAGGAGCTGCTGGGTTTAACTTTTCCCTGAATTATTTGCAGAGATATCCCAGACAGGCCAGGAGGAGGCTGGAGGGAGGGAACACTGAATTTCCATCCCTGAGCTCGGGGAATCCTCTCCCATAGTGGTGCAAAATCCCTGGGATGGGCTTTGCCATCCCGAGCTAAACAAATCTCGGGGTGCCAGGGTTGTGCCAGTGCAAATTTGGCACAAACAGAAGCCACAACTGAACCAAAAAAAGGCAAATTAATAAACAAATGAGGAACAACGTGATCTTCACTATGCATATTTTGTAGTTTCGTTTCTTAAACTGTGTGTAGAACTGTTCTGATGATGTGAGGAAGTGGACTCATGGACAGACTTAATTCCACTTATTTTAGCTTTAAAAATAATGTGTATAAAAATCTTCATTGAAAAATCTTCATTGAAATTCTTGAGAATTGAAATCTAAATTGAAAAAGCTGAATTTCACTTTTTCCTTACACTTTCCCCTTGATTTTTTTTCCCTCCAGTTCCTTTTGCCTTTACTAAGAATCAACCATCCTGTTTCCCCTCCTCCGGGGAAGGGGGACCCGGCTGACAGACGCAAAGCCGAGACACACGAGAAGGAAAACACTAAAAATAATAAAAATATCTTTTTTCCTTGAACCCCACTCGGTTACAGCGATCTGAGCTGCAATTGGAGGCACAGACCCCAAGCTGGAAAGTGTAACAGGTTTGAATTTAACTTTCTCCCTTTAAACTTTAAATTTTATGGAACTTTATGACTGAGAGAGTGCCCGAGAGATCCCGGAGTGGCTCCGGCACAGGCGGGATCCCAGCAGGAGCTTTGCAGGTGTCCCGGTAGGAGAAGGGATTTCATGTTATTTGTTAAGTGGAAACCTTGATGAATTAAAGCTTTTCTTTTGTGTCTTGCAAATTATTCTCAATGTGTTCTTGATTTGGGGGAAGGTAAACAAACCGAGAGAGTTTTCAAACTCGGCGTTGTTCGCACATGCGACAGCTCCAGGGATCTGCGGGAGGGTTTGTGGGAGCACGGAAAGGGAAACCCTTGGATCCAGGGAACCCCTGTTTCTGCCGCTCAGCTCTGTTTGCCAGCCATGGACACAAGAGCTTTTTAATTATTAATTTTTTTACAGATTCTCTTGGTTGCATTTTCTTGCTGTTGTATATTACACAGAAAAAAACCCAGGGCTGTGTTTTGTATATTTATTCCCTATGATTTAGAGGAGAGCAGATCCATTCCTTATCTCCCAGAATCCTGAGGTCATTAAGGTTGGAAAAGAGCTCTAAAATCATCAAGTCCAACTGTCAACCCAGCACCACCACCCTGCTCTAAGCTGAATTGTAACAATTTGAGGAAAACCCATTTCTCAGTGCTCTTACCTCCACTCTGAGCTGCCCAGACAGGGGAACACAAACCACCTCGGGCCAGGGAATGCCATGGGAGGGAGGGATGCTCCTTCAGATGGGGAAAGGATCGCTCCGAGCCAAGTGGGCTCCATCAGCCACCGCTCACTGAGCCCTGCTGGGAGCTGCTCAGCAGCAGGAGGGTTCCTTGTTGGATTTCTCCAGCAGGCAAAGAGCTCTGGCAGCAGCTCCTGACCCATCTCAGGGTGGGAAGCTCCAGATCTGAGCAGCACTGATCCCTGAGATGCTGGGAGAACAGTCCTGGTCCTGCTGCTTCCCATCTCCCCATCCCGCGGCTCCGCTCTGCCCCAGCGCGGGGTATGAGCGATGCCAACAAAATCCCTCAGGAAAGCACGTTAAGGAAAAGCCCGGAGTTCTTCCCTGCCCTCCAGCAGCAAAGCAGAGCTGCAGCCGGAGCTTTCACGATTCCTCGGTGGCTCCCTGAGTTTGCTGTTGCTGGGATTGGGAATTGGAGGATGTGCAGAGCAGGAGCCTTTGGCATCCTCGGGGCTGAGTTTTGTCGTGTTTTGCAGTGAACTGGAGGAATTCTGTTCAATGTGGAAGTGCTTTAAGTTTGTGGAACGTGGGACAATAAAACCGAGCAGATGCACAAAGGCAGGCAGAAATCCAGGGAAAAGTACAGTTCATCTCCCCACAGTTTATGGAAACTCCCCTGGCCCTACTTGTGCTCCAGGCTCTGCTGTCCTGGGAGAAAGGGGAAGGAGAGGGAAGAGTGAAGTCCAGGTGGGATTTTTTAAATCCGAGCAACTTCTCCTGGCAGCGTTGGAGCCATCCAAGCTCCTGCCTTTGGTGGCAGCGCTGGAGGAGAAGCCAAACCTGCCCTGGTGCTTGGTTTAATGCCATGCTCATCCCAAACCTTCCTCCGTGGGAATGCTACTTACTCATTCTATTCCAAACAATGCCCGCCAGGTTTCCCATAGGAAAAGGGACCATTTACCCAGGAACTAAAGGGGCACAGCCAGACTTGAGCAGCACTGAAAGGCAACATGCCCCGAAATACAACCAGATGTGCAAGGAATACATGACTTTCCATGGGTAAAACCTGCTGCAGAGCCCAAATTAGACTCAGCTGCTACTTCCAGGTCTTGAAGGTTAGGAAAAAGCAATTTTTTTGTGGGTGAGCCATAACCATGGCTCAGCCTTCCGACCACAGCTGGCAGGGCAGAGTATTTATTGGCAAGGGCAGATGCGCCAAATCAGAGATATTAAATCCACAGTCCTGATTTTTAATTGCAGCTTAGCTAAAACCCCCACAAGACAAGGAACTGAGATCAGTGTTATCACACACAGCAAGGAAAACGATTTTGTCCACACTGAATCTTCCCACTCTGCAGAGTGGGTTCCAGCCAAGGGTGGGAAAACCCTGCAGATCCCAGTGGAGGATTTCACATTTCACACAGGAGGATCTTTCCTCAAACACCCACACACTTTGTTCCTGGAGGCCCTGGATGGGCAACCACAGCTGGCAGCACTGCTCCATGTCCACCGTGGCTCTGTGACCCCCAAAACTGTGCCTGGAGTTCTGGAGCTGGGACAGAGCATCCTGATGGATGGAGAAATGCCATGGGAGCAGAGCTGGGTGAGCTGGTGGATCTCAGGGAAAGGCTTGGGGAGCTGAGCCATGGATGGGACACCAAGAGTCGAGGAGGGGATGCTCCTGCAGATCCCCTTTCCCTGCTGAAAGCCAAGGGATGCTTGGCTGGAGCTGGCTCCCTCCTGGAACCAAAGCTCTCCCAAGGCCTTCCCAGCTCACCTTGTTTTTCCATTACTCGAGGACTCAGCTTGTTTCTCCGAGCAAATCCCCTGCTAAGGTTGCTGGGATTTGAATTTATGGCCACGGGAGGTGTTGAGCCACCAGGCCAGATGGTTATGTGCTAATTTCCATGGGTTGGAGTGGTTTGGGGATCTCAGCACAACTGTCCACGTTCCCAAACAAGAGAAAGCCATAGCTTGAGCTGTTTCCTACATTAAATCATTGCATGGTTTTCTTCTCCCCTTACTGCAGAAGAGGGTTTGATTTGGGCTGTATAATTTACAGTCCACAGCCTGTGACCCAGCGCAGCCAGGAGGAAACTTTGGAAGGGGAGATAATACCGTGGAGACAGATTTGCCTCTTCCCTGAGCTGAAATTCCTCATGAAGCTGAATTTTGTTGACCAGTTCAGCTAATTCCGATTTTCTTCTGCTCCAGCAACACCAGCCACTGACAGACTTAACTGACAGACTTTATCCTTATTTTGCACAACTCAGTGCTATTGGGTGGCAAGTCAATCACATTTATTTATGAACTTAAAATTAAAAGCAGAAAATAATACCCATCCTCCCTAAGGGGGTGGCTGAACCAGCAGAGTCTCACCCAGCTTTGCGCGGGGAGTTCATGCGGCTTTAATTTCCAACACAAAGAATATCTCGCTGGGCTGGGGGGTGACATCACCCTGCTCCCAAAACTTCATGTGGTTCTTTTCCTTGCTTTTAAAGCTATTATTTTACATCTCTGCCGACAGATATTTGTATTGGCACATCTCACGGAATATTAAGATTGTATCTTTTCTGTTTAATTTCAAACGGCGCTTCCTAACCCGAGTGCAAGCTCACAACTCCAAACCATGAAGATGAGTGAAAGCTTCCTTGCAAACCTCTTAATCTATCATCCTTCTCCCCAGTGCCTCAGCCTTTCCAAGCTTTCATTCTCATCCCTCTATATTTGCATTTAGGGCCATAATTAGCTGCATTAACTGAGGATAGAGTAGCAAAACAGAGCAGAGTTTTCTGCCGGTCTCACCCAGGTGTGGGCTCGGCTTAAGGGCAGAGTTTGACTTTATCTCTGCACACGGGGAAGGATGGAAAAGCCTCAAACGTGTCCTGGGGCCAGAAAAGCGCTGGTGAAGCAGAGACAGCAGCAATGGAGAGAAAAGAGTGGAAACAAAGCCCTTGGAAAAGCACTTTTCACCAGAGTTAGCAGGTCTGGGATAAATCACCACGTTGTGTTTGGACTCACCTGCCCTAATCCCAGGGAAGAAGGAGCAAAGCTTAGCGCAGACGTGGGGATTTGGTGTGGTGGAAGAACAAGCCCCAGAAACCTGCAATTCCAGCAGGAATTAACCTGCCCATCTCTGGCTTTTTCTGCACTGAAAGAGTGGTTAAGCACTGGAAGAGGCTCCCCAGGGAAGTGGTGGAGTAACAAACCCTGGAGGTGCTCAAAAACCGAGTGAATGTGGCACTTTATGATGTGGGGTAGTGGGCATGGGGGTGGTCAGTCAAAAGCTGCACTTGATGATCTTGGAGATGTTTTCCAGCCTTGATGATCCTGTGATTTTTTAAGCCAACCTCCAGAACAGGCTCTTCTCCACACCACAGCAACCAAGACCACAGGACTCCCCAGTGTCCCTGTCCTGCCCCATGTCCTGGCCACGGAGCTGCCTCCTCTGGGTCATCTCTTCCTGCTGCAGTGAGGACACAGCCCCACTGGGGGTTTGGCAGCTGGAAGCTGGGCACCAGGTGATGCCTTAGCTGTCCTCCTAGAAACAGAGACTAGACAGAATAAGGGAATAAAGGTGGGTATTTATTTGAAAGCCTTCAAAGGCACACCCTGGGGAGCCAGAGGCTACTGCCAAGATGGACCCCAAGATGGACGGCAGGTCACGAGTTCTTCACACTTTTATAGGTTTGGTTCATTTACATATCAGGGTTAATTCTCCAATTAAAGCTTCAGTTCAATGATGTAATTTCCCCAAGCTTGCCCCCCTTTAGAGTCTTTGGTTTACACATTTTGGGCCTAGGACGGTCCGAGTGTCCTTGAGAAGCAGGCCTGGAGAGGCTTTGTTGTGTCTAACTAGCACAGAGAGCAGAAATTAACAGGCTACAAGAAACTTCAGAGCTACACACTAAATAGTACAGAACCTGAAAGAATACAAAAGTTAAAACCTAAGGCATCACAGGTCTGGAATGTCTGGAATGTTGCCATCACAGAGCTGGTGAGGGAGAGGCCCCAGGTGAAGGACCTGCAGCATGGACGCCAGTACTGGTGACCATTTGTTCAGGTGGGCTTGGCAAGCCCGGCCCTGTTTGGGACATTTGGGACCGTGTTGGTGCTGTGGATCCTCATCCTCCTCACGCCAGCCTTGGTGGTCGTGGGAGAACTGGCCCATTTTTCCTCTCAGAGCAGGTGATGTGACCGAGGCCATCAAAGCACCGAGGGGGTATCTCCAGGCACCCAGAAACTGTTAAAGATCCCAGGCTGTACTTAGCAAAAATCACATCCCTCCTCCCTAGAAAGGCTTTCTGCCCTCAGATTGCTGCCTCCAAGAGGGCTCCTGGGGGTCAGGTCCCAGCTGGGGCTTTCGGACCTCAGGGTGCTGAGCAGGGAGCACGGGAAGGTGGCCCCAGCTGTGCCCAGCGCCGCTCCTGCCCAGGAACATGGAATAACTCGGTATCAGCTTCCCCATAACTACTTTAATTTCACTTCTCCTGTGTGGTTTTCCTGGCAGCTAAACAAGGAACTCCAGCTTTTCCCTCCCCATATTCCAGCAGTGAGGAGAGCAGGGGTGACCCTGGGGACAGGGGGTCCTGGGGCCCTGGGGACAGGGGATCCTGGGGCTCACCTGGGGTCACCCCCTCTCCCATCCTGGAGCCCTTCCCGGAGGTAAAGGCAGACAGAACTCATTTTTGAGCAATTCTAAAGGTTTTCTTCTTCATCCACGTGCTGAATTCTGCCCTCTCTAAATCCCCCCTTATTACACATTCTTTAAGTATTTTCTTTAAGTATTATGAGAAAAGTTCAACACATCAGGAATTTTCCCCGTTACTTAGAGGGGGAAGGGGCTGGGTCTTGGGTTTATTTCTCGTCTCTGGAGAAGCCGTGATGAAGGAAAAGTGGTGGGACAGCTGCTTGGAGGGACGGAAGGCTGGTGGCTGGAGAGGGGATGGAGCAGCTTCTCCTCACTCTCACACACAACCACCAGCCAAAAGCCAGGAGCTGGGCTGGGAAAAGCCACGTTAAAAATGCTCCTGGCAGCACAGAGATGAGAAATCCTGCTTTTCCAGAAAGAATTTGGAGGTTGCAGTGAGATATCTCACAGAAGGTCCTGTTACCTCACGCTGAAGGTCCTGGAGAAACTCAGCAGGGCATCAGCCACAGCTGGAGGAAGGTTCCGGTGGGGACAGGTCCCGTTGTAGTGTCATCCTTACCCCACCCCACATGGGCATTATCGACCCTTCTTTGACTTCCCTGCTTGTGGGGGTGAACACCACCCACCCCCCTCTCATCCTGAAGGGATCCGAGTGCCCTAATTTGATTTAACTCTCCCCAAATGCTGTCTGTATTGTTTTTACTTCACTGAATCATTTCCTTAAGGTTTAATCCTATTCCCTGCGCAGACTCTGGGAGGGGGTTATGTATAAAATAACATAATAGAGATTTATTTTAATTTATCTTTAACTAATGCAGCGCACGTGGAGGTGAAGAGCCTCCTTAGGAGGTCAACCAAGAAACTTCAGCGCTGGTTGGCCACCACCATAAACTGCTCATTTCTTGCTCAGCTCTGGCATTTTTGCCATGGAATAAATTCAGGATTGTCCTGTGGACAAGGACTTCTTGCCATCACCTCCTGGTTTGGATGGAGTCGGCCCAGAGGTGCCACAGCCCAGCAGGGATGGAGAGAGGACACAGTCACAGAAGAGCAGAGGTTCTTCGAAGTTCATGAGGGGCAAAATAATCATGGGATGAAATTAAAGCTGTGCTGGGGAACGGGACATTTGAGAATGTCAGGGAAAACAATCTCCTGAGCGCTGTTTTACGCTACCACGGGTGTTTTCTGCCAAGAATTCCTCAGCCTTCAGCAGTTTCTGTTTGAAAGATTTTGAGGAAAAAGAAATATTTGTTAATCTGTTAAAGACTAATTAGTTAATGACTCCTGTGAAACGGTGGTTACGTTTACAAAAATTCAAGTTGAATATTGGCACTTGCAGCTCCTGTAGAACCCAACCCGGTGTTGTTCCAGCCCCCAGAAGGATCACTCAGCTGCCTCACATCCTCTCCATTGCAGCCTCTCCAGGGCATTTAGAAACTGGTTAATTCCAGCTCTTACACCCTCCCGTAACCAACCTCCCATCCCTTTCCCGTGTGGATCGGGGCAGCTGTTTGTGGCACTGCCTCATCCCTAAGTTTAGTTTTTATCCTCCAAGGAAAGGATATTATTTGCACATTGGAATATCGGGTATTTGCTTGCATTTCTCAGTGCAGGCGTGACAGATGTGAGGCAGCACGTTCAGTTATATTTATCATATATTTACATGTTAGATTTTGGTTGTCCAGAGAAGCTGTGGCTGCCCCATCCCTGGAATGTGTCCAAGGCCAGGTTGGATGGGGCTTGGAGCAGCCTGGGATAGTGGAAGGTGTCCCTGCCCATGGCAGGGGTGGAATGAGTTGGGCTTTAAGATCCCTTCCAACCCAAACCATTCTGGGATTCTTTGATTTACAAATGAATAGATTTGAATCTAAAAATCCCATTCTCTATTTACTGGTAGCAGTAAGGTTGGGAAAGCAGGAAATAAAGGAAACTGGAGTAATAAGTTAGCAGCATGGATTCAACCACTCCTAAAATGCTTTTTTACAGGAGAGGAAAGGTTTTTAAAGAGCAGATGGTGCCACCAAGGCTGGGGTGGGAAGAGCAAACAGCGACATGGGATCAGCCCAGGATTCTCTGCTTTGCTCCCTCTGGCTGCATCCCTGTGGCAGAGGAGCAGCTACACCACCCAAAATATTGCTCAGAGTGTGTCCCACCTCACGCACACCCAGCAGGAAGATGCACCCACACCCAGTTGTAAACTTGACTACTCATCATTTTATTAAACACTGCAGAAGCAATGGCTGAGGCTCTTCGGGGAGCCAGGGTTTGAGTAACAGCGCTGCATCCCTCTGAGCACAGACTGCAGGGCTGGAAACCAGCTTTTTCCCAAATATTAAATGAATAAATATTTTCTTGCTAATGATTTATGGAGCAGAGAATAAACAATCCTTGCGTTTATCCCGATCAATCCTTGAATTTATCCGTTAGAACCAAAAATATCACCCACCAAATTTGTAATTACAGCTCTGTATAAATTGATGGTGGAGTGGAGATATAAAAGAGATAAGTATTAGATGCTTAATTGAGTTCAGGTGATATTAAAATATTACCCCTAAGCCACAAGGCGGGTTTGGTTTGCTTTGTTGGTTTTTTTTCTGTTGTTTTGGTAAATGCAAAACAAATCTTGGCAAAATCGAGCTCAGCTTGAAAACAACTCAATGTCCTCAAATCTGCCCCCAAAATGGCTGGGCAAGGCGGTGTTTGGAGGTTACCTGAGTGCTTTCACACATTAAGGGACAGTATTAAAAGATCATTTCCAAGTTAAGCAAACATTTCTGGCATATTGTCTAACACTTGCTTTTAAATTAACCTAGTTATTCTGAACTTTATGCCAACTGATTATTTGCTGGACTCTCTGATGACGGTAATTCAGGACATTCCATCCCATAATTCCATAAAGACAATAAGATTACAAAGCCCAAGCAGGCTCTGAGTCAGCCTTTGACAGATTAAAGCTCTCCAAGTCCCCTGAAAACCCTTCTCTGACACATTAATTTGACCTAAACCCTCAAAATGTTCCTGATTATATCATCTCAATCGGGCTTGATTTTTGTTTTATTTTTCAGTGTAGGAAATTAAAAAGGCTCGGTTGATCCCCGGCCAAGTTCTTGAAATGTGTTGCAATGCTGAGGAAATCAAAGATTACTCGAAATACTTTTTAATAATATGTCATGTCAGCAGAGATAAAGGTTCACACTCCATGCCCTCAGCTGGCTTCCATCAGCGCTGGCCAGGACCCGCCGGTCACCTTGAAATCATGAGCTTATGCTCTTCTAATTATGAACATGTTCATAAAATGTGATTAATTTCTCTTTGTAAGAAGAATTAAATCTGGATAGGTGGGGCTGATCCTGCCTGGGAGCAAGAGGTAACCCCAAATTTCCTTCCCCTGCCCTGTTCTCCATCCATTTCTTGCCACAAGGGATCATAGAATGCTTTGGGGTTGAAGGGATCTGAAGGAACATCTCATTCCAACCCTCCTGCCATGGACAGGGAACCATTATCCTGTGGAATGACATTCCGGAGGATGGGCAGCAGGTTGGACATTGCCCCATGGAGTCACCGGGCAGGAGCACCTGGACGTTCCTGTAGGAAACAAAACCGCATCAGATGCCACTGCTGATGGAGATCCGTGGAAGGGTGGAGCAACACAGGGCCAAACCCAGCTAGAATTCGGATTACAACTATCGGACTTTGGGAAGCTGGGATACCGACTTTCCACTCCCCAGTCAGGCTGCAGGTATGATCCACACCAGAGCTGGCACCGGAGAAAGGTCAGCAGCTGGAGAAGGAGGTGGCTTCCAACCAGGTGCCCAGGCTGGATGTTGAGCTTGGGTTTTTGGCAGCTGTATCTGCACCCATTCACTTCTTCTGAGGTCTTTTCCCTGGTCAAATCCCTGCCCCAGTGAGATATGCCAGGAATCTGGAGTGTAAATGTGTGGTAAAAAAGGTATAAATTCTTATAAATGCATAAAAATGTGTATTAACATCAATGGGCAATGCCCACCCTGAGCTGAGTAAGGAGCGTCCTTGGGATGTAGATTTGAGGGCAAGGATGTGAGTCTGGGACAATTAAAATAGGCATTTGGGAACAAATACTGGCACAGAGAGGCCGTGGCTGCCCCATCCCTGGAAGTGTCCAAGGCCAGGTTGGATGGGGCTTGGAGCACCCTGGGATAGTGGAAGGTGTCCCTGCCCGTGGCAGGGGTGGAACAGGATGAGATTTAAGGTCCCTTCCAACCCAAACCATTCCATGTTCTTCACAAAGACAACCTTCTGCCGGCCCAGAGTTTGGGAATGAGTGCACCAGGACACCGACTCTAACAAATAGAGCAAGAAATCCTGAAAAGTGAAACATTTGGATGTACCAGGAATTCCCTGCGACTCCAGGAGCACCTGGAAGCAGAGCATGGAATGCTGCACCCCATACCCTGCCTGTCCCAAAGCCACAGCGCCCGGTAGCAGCTCCCCCCTCCTCAACCTGCTTTCTCAGCTGGCCTGCGAATTTTATCCCTTTCCACATTTTTTTCCCGTTAAGGCTCATCTATCCCGGCTGACCTCCCCGGCGCAGGGAAAGGCTGCGGGGCCAGGGGTGCACAGGGGATGGGGGGGTGGACACCCCCTCTGCTCAGCGGGGACACCACTACTCCTCCCTCCCCAAAACCCACCTGAGCCCCAGAATCCCCTTTGCTGCCGGCTCTGGAGAGGGTTCCCGGGTGGAAAATAAATCAGCGCGGGGGTTCCAGCCCGGGCAGGGCGGGGCGGGGAGGTCCTCGGCGCGGGGGTGAAAATGCCGCGCAGATACCGCGCAGCGCTTTCCCCTCGCACCTGAGGGTCCGTGCCGGAGCCCCCCGGCCTCGACCTTGCCCTGCCCAGCCGCGCAGGACTTTCCCGGGACTCTCCGAGTGGAAAACGGGGATTTCTGCCCCTAATTCAGCTCAGCTGCCGCGGGCGGCGGGGCCGCGCTTTGAAGAGGAGCCCGGACGGCGGGGGGGAGGGTGGTGGAGCGGGCGGGGCTGCCTTAAAAAACACCCCAAAAACAACCAAACAAACAAAAAGCAAAGGAAAAACGGGAGAAAAAGCCGGAACCCCTGCCCGGCGCTGTTACAGCTCAGGGGTGGCACCGGCTCTGTCGTGCCGGGGACACCGGAGGGGCCGCGTGTGACCGGCCCGTGGGGGCAGCCCGGCGGGGCCAGAGGCGGGGCACGGCTCCCTTCTCTTGTATTCCCCTTTCCCTCTTTTTCTTCTACTTTTCTCCCCCTTTTATTTCTCTTTTCCTGCCTTTTTCTTTCTTTTCCCACCCCTTTCTCTTTTTTATTCTCCTTCTTTTTTGTTAATCTTTCCCCTATCTCTCTTTTTAGCCCCCTTTATTTTTTCTTTTTTCTTTTTCCCTTTTGCGCTGGTTCTGGTTAAACGTTACTTGCACTTTTGTTGGAAAAGTGGCCCCTAGTGTGCAATTATGTCAAATTTCTTTGAGTTTTACAATTTAATGGAGAACAGTAACTCTTT
>VZTI01002729.1:245742-277277 GCA_013397865.1 Struthidea cinerea
TACCGGGGGTCGGGGGGATGGAGAGCCCCGATGGCCTCGGCCGCCGGTCCCAGCCCGCCCCGCTCCCCAGTGGCCCCTTCGCTTTCACCCTGCAGATCACGAAGCTGAAGATCGACAGGAATCCCTTCGCCAAAGGTTTTCGAGACCCCGGCAGGAACAGGTAAGGGCCTGGGCCGCCCCGCCGCCGCCCCCCGCGCCCGCCGGCCCCGCGGCTGCGTTCAACGCGCTCTCGCCCTGCAGGGGGGTCCTGGACGGGCTCCTGGAGACCTACCCGTGGAGACCCCCCCTCGCCCTGGACTTCAAGGCTTTCGGCGCAGACAGCCAGGGTGAGTAAATCCCGCTCGCTGCCTCTCCCGGCCGCACGCCCCGGGCTCCCTGCGGGGCTCCTCGGGGGGCTCAAACCATCAAAGATAACGAGGTGCGCCCAGAAAACGAGTCCCGGCATTTTGGAGGAATTAATTCCGCGTGGGTTTGGACAAAACTCCTGTGAAAACGGATGCGAGAAGCCGGGAAGAACAGGATGAGGGCGCGGGCTGCTCCAGCCCCAGGCTGAAACCAGAGTTAGATGGGTAGAAAAAAATATGAGTGTGCAGGAGGCTAATTTGGAGTCGGGTTATTCCGGCTTTGATCCTGTTACACTAATTGCTTCCAACCGGGTTGGGAATATCAACTACAAACGTGGTAGTGGTGACCGCCCGTGTTTTCTGCAGCGGCGGCTTCTGCGCCGGCAAATGCGTTATGCAACAGAAAATAAAATTATCTGACATTTAGGATGCAGCAGTCGCACAGAAAGGCAGGGAAGATGAGGAAAATTTTCGGGGAAAATGCTCTCCTTCCTCCTAACAAGTGCAACCGGTCCTTTACAGCCTTTTCCCAGAAAAGCGGCTTCAGAAAGTAATATTTGAAAACAGATTATCCATAGCGCCGAAGGGAAAATACTGACAGCTCGTTTGCACTTTGGAGCGCTCCAAGTTGGGTTTAAAGCCGCGAGTTAAATTCTCGTTTATGACAGGAACTCTTCAAAGGCTTGGGATACACAAAGTCACCCCTGTGTCTGCCGGGAGATGCTGCAAAAATCACAGCAAAAATTCATGTTCTGCCGGCGTAGAAATCAGGGCACAAAGAAATCAGATTTGGGAGAAATTAAGAGGTTTATCAGCTGTACAGAGAACTAAAATTATTATTATTAATAATTGCCATTATTATTAGTAGTGGTTTGTTAGTGTTTTTAATAGGTTTTTTATTAATTTGATTTTTAGAAAATATCTTATGCAAAAAGCCCCTTTTGAACCCATTTGCCGGGGGAGAGGAGGTGGTGGATGAGGTTCATGAGGAATGAAACAACAGCAACTGCAATGTTAAAGTTGCTAAATTATTATTGTACATATAATATTAGAGCTACCTGGGATTTAAATTTTTTTTTCTTGTTTAATATATCTGGTATTTTTCTTCAGGATGAAATTACTGGATTGATATAAATATAACAAATCTCCAATTCCACTCCTAATAAAATACATTTCTGAAGAAATGCCATAAAACTGAAATCCCAAAGCTCTAAAACCAGGAGGTAAATGAAAAGAAATTATGATCAACATGCTGAAGAAAGAATTGGCCATAAAACTTTTAATTTTAAGCCAAATTGAAAGGGCAGAAAACATCTGCTCATTGATCTGTTCTGTCTTTTCTGCTGCAATCCCCATTCCCAAACTTGCTCTGGAATTTGGGTGATATTATTGCTTGGGATACCGTGGCGCAGATACTGACCCTGCCTTGCTCTGCTGTATCCAACCACGTCGGGCTTCACCCGCTGCCTCACACGCAAATATCGGCTCAATCCCACACTTTACATGACCCAGCGTCCCTGAGCCCTGGAGGACATCAGGGTATGTCCATGGGGAGAGGACCGGATCCTGCCCTGCTGATGCAGGACTGAAGCAGCCACTGACATCAGCAGGGAAGGGTGAAACCTTCACGACGCAAAACCTTCCCGGATTATTGTGATCAAGGGCTGACCTGTGAGAGGCTCTGCTTGTTGGGAGCTTGGAAATTAATTTCCACGGCATCCAAAATCTTTGTGTTTTAAGGTTTTTTAAAGATTTGCTATACCAGCAGATGTGGTTCAATTTTACAGTTAATTTTGGGTCGCTGGTTGCGTGTAAAGTCAGATCAGATCCCAGCCAGGCATTTCATCGCCTGGAATTGAATGTATACAATAGCCCGAAAGGATCCATGTTCTCTTACATCTTTTCCCAGTGATTTTGGTAAGAAATTAAGATAAAGAGTGGCGGGAACCCCGTCTGGAAGAATTCGGTAATGAGTGTGCAGCAGACATTTGGCTTTCCACAGGCAGGAGGTGAAACCAGCATCTGTGTAGCACCAGGGCTGGCTGCTCCCGAGCACCATTCCCACCTCGGAGCAGCCACCCCGTCCCTGCTGCATTTTTACTCCTTAGGGTTGCTTTTTCTCCCGAATTCTGAAAGTGTTCATTCATCCCTTCCAGCAAGGAGGACGTTCACATGACATGTGAGTTTGAATTTCTGGAGACACCGATAGCATTCAGGGGAATGTTTCAAATTGCTTGGGAAGCCAAGTGAAATGAGTCAATTCCTGTGAGCAGGAAGGTACAAAAAAATTCTCCATCAGGCTGAATATGCTTTTTTGTTCTTATATCCAAGGGGAAAAAGCTGTCTGGAATTTGCATGAAAAATAGGGAACCTGAAATAGCAATGGTGTGTGTATAGCAGGGGAGGGTTATTGGTCGTGCAGCCAGGTACGGATCCAGGTGAGTGTGGAGCTGGATTTACCATGGTCCCAGTCCAAGGAATGGGATTAGACATGCGGAATATTGTTCTTAGACAAATACCAGGTAACAATAACTATTTATGGATAGATCTTCCCATTTTCCAGGAGCTGTTTTTTGGAGCGGGTTCGTGCTTGGACGGACACAGGCAGCAGGGAGACCTGGATCAGAAGCAGGAGTCCTCCAAGGATCGCTTGGCTGTGGACACCAGTTAGCCCAGCCTGGATGATTTCTATTTTCCTTTCCAGGTGGGAGCTCCAGCTCTTCTCCAGTGGCTTCCAGCGGTGGGACCCCCTCTCCTCTGAACCCCCTGCTGTCTCCATCGTGCTCCCCTCCCACGCTTCACTTGCCCACGAGCAACCTGGGTGTGTCATGCCCCGAGAGCTTCCTGCACCCCCTCAACGTGCCCCTCTACTACAAGATCTGCCCCACGAGCTTCTTGAGACAACAGGCGCTCCTCTTTCCGAGCCAAGAAAAACTGGGAGCCACCAACCCACACCTTCTACCCCACTTCATGGTGGATATGCCCAAACTGTCTTCCCTGAAAAACGCCAAAGCCGAAGACTTAAATGCTCAGTGCCTACAAGCCCCCGGTTCTGCTGGTCAAATGCTGTATGGATTACATGCATCTGGAAACATTTTCCCATCAAGTCCCATTGCTCGGGAAGCACTTAATTGTTCTTTACATCCTCCATATGGCTTGTATGGTTATAACTTCTCTGTGCCATCCAGACTGATGAATGCAGCAGGGCATTTCAAAGTGAGTGACAGCATTCCGGCTGCTTTGAGGGACGGCAGATGCAATCACTCCAACTGGCACCCCACAATTAACCACTGCCTTTAGTGGGATCAGAGAATATTTCTGAGCGTTGCTATGTAAAGCAAGTCCTTCCTTCCTTCATACCCAGGGGCTTGGTAGTTATTGCCTCTGAAACGCTGCATGGTACAGGAGCGGGATGGGCAGGCATTTAATCCTTTTATTTGTGGACAGAAATGTCTTGTTATTGGGAAGGTGGAGGATCTGGGAGGGTGGAGGGTCTGAGATGACCCTTTTGGGGTCACGGTTGTAGGTTAAGAGCAAACTGTCAGTCACCTTTTTACTATTTGCACTCTCAAGTGGGGACGTTGATGTCTGTATTTCTACAAATGTGTTTTCTCTCTCTTGCTTGCCTTTAGTTAGCTCAGAGCCCTGGGGAGCTGCTCCTCACCCACTCAAGTTTTATGCCGAATTTCAAAGGGACTATCCAGGACCTGGACTTGGCAAAGGAGCCACATCTGGCCAAGCACTCGAGCATGTTCTTAAGTTCCCTTGGCTCTAACAGGTCCTAATTAATGACATGAAAGTCCCTCATTCTCCAGGACCCAAATGCCTCTGTTATCAGGGTGGGGACATAAATCCAAGTATCTTAAATCCAAGTATCTGCTGCCAGGGTAAAGAAAGGCAGGATGAAAGATGGATGGGGTGAGAAGCTGGAGGGGTGCCCCAGAGCCCTCTTTTCCATGCTCCACACTCCAGTAGCACCAGCCTCGATGGCATGGTGGGAAGGACAGGGATGGGGTCACATCTCTCCTGTGTGAGATGGATCCATGCCGGGGCCATGGAGGATACATCTTGGAGAGTTGTGTGGGATGAAACACCCCCAGGAGCCCTGCAGAAAAGTCCTCTGACCCAGAGCTCTCAGCCCAAAGGGACACAGAAGATCCACGTGGGATCTCATCCAGCCTGTGCCCGAAGGAAGGGCAGGGATGCTCCTGGCTCAGTCCCATGGAGAACACGGATCCTTTACAGAGAATTACAACTCAACAGGCCCTGGAACATGAAATTTTCAATTCCTTCCAAAAGTCCTGTTTGTTTTCTTGTAACCTGTGGATATTCTTGTTATTCCTGTAAATAATCTCCAGCTCCCAAGGGCACCATGTAACTCCCAATAAATCAGGACACAGGTTTTATTCTTCGTTTGGTCGATGTTCAGTCTCTACCTAAAGTCAAATTTATCACTTGATAGATGGCAGAGATTGGAAAATAAGGCTTGGCTGGGACCAGCCTCATTTTGGGATTAATCCCGTATTTTCAAACACAACATACAATATAGAGAGATTAGGCACAGGTTTAAGAATCAAAACTGGTATCAGAGTTTTGACGTTATTTTCATTCTTAACAGACAACAAATTCAGAACAGAACAAGCAATATCAAAAGCTGCTAAAATAACAAACATCACACTTTACTTTCATGAGACTTTGATAAAATTCAGACAATGCTCGTTTCCCTAATTTTCCTGCTTTGGGTGTTCACAGAGCCCCCAGTGATGCCAGTATGAAATGGGGGGTTGTGATAAATGGTCTGTACAACTGTAAAAATGAACAAACCTGCTTTCTCGGGCTGTTTCTTAGCAGTTTATCTCACTATTTTTATTAAAAAAAAAAAAAGAAAAAGCATTTTTTCCTACGGGAGTCCTTATTTCTGACATTGGTGGTGACTGAATCCCCGTGGCAAGTCCGCTGCGAGTCCTGGACAGGCTCTGTCCAGCTGAGTGACCATGACCCAGCCCCCACATGTGGTTGTACTCCTGGGGAGCTGGAAGGCTCCTCCTGATCAGTCACGGATTTGTGCAATGGGGAACTTCCAATTTTCCAAATATTTGCGGTTGCATAAGATATTCCCGAGTTGCTGGCCATGAGCTGAAATCCAGTAAATCAGTCTCTGGTTAAAAATGTGACTGATAGTGGCTGGGAGAGATATTTTTGGTGCAGTGATTTGCTCCACCAGGAATGATGCTCAGCTGATTCCAGCAGAATTGAGCTGGATTTCAAAGCGCCTCCGTGGGTCCCGTAGGATCCCAGGTTTCGCCATCCTCCCTCATGGCAGCCACATGGAAAACACTCCCAGAGCCTGGTCCCTGCAAGGTCTGAGCATGTCCCAGGGGTGCCACACTTGGGGAGGGTGTTCATCAGGCAGATCCAGAAATATCAATTTGTCTGTACAGGAGGTCAGCATAGTGTGAGAGGAGCTGCTTGATCTGGGTTATCTGAGGGTTATTTCCATTTCCTTTGCCTTCATCTCATGGTTTTATCCTTTCAAAAATCACTGCAAGAAATAAAAAGGATGTTGGTGGTGGTTTCAGGCAGTCGTAGCTCTCTGTCCTGTACCACCATGGCCACCTCAGACCAGACCAAGCTTCCTGGCCCTTCTGGCAGAGGAATATTTTCCATATCCACAATGGTGATTCAGCTGATTTACTCGCACTATAAAATAGATGGGTTTGCCTGTATATTAAAATAAACGTGCCCCAAAAAGCAGATAACCTGCACTCTACACTCTCAGGGTCCTTTATAAAACAGCCACGGGTGGGAGGTGAGTGGCAGAACTCAAGGAATAAATCAGATTAATAAATATGGTTTATTGAACGTGAAACTGGGCCAGTCGAGGTCGATATTTCAAGCAGGCCCATGTGCCTGTCAATACAATCGCATCACGTGCTGCTTTGTATTTCCTGCCACAAACATTATTGGGAAACTGGGGCCATTTCAAAGTTCACAATTCTTTGGGCTTCATGGGCAAATACAAACATCACCTCAGGACTACAGTGCTATTTTTAAATGGGAACAGGGAGATAAAAATCAAAGGGTTTTTTTTAAAGACAAAACTTGCTGAACAATCTCAGCTATTAGTCATTTGACCTTTCCCAAGAGGAGTTTGAAGTTATTTGGGAATATCTGAGCCTGTTTATAGCACTCAGCAAGTAAAGCTGGCCGTTCCAGAGGTGCCGTGTCCATACCCGATGCTGGGACATGGGATGGGCTCGGTGCTCAGACACGAGGGTGGATTTAAAAACCCAGGAGACAAAATACCCAGCAACAAAATTTTTAATCAAAGTGCAGTTTACTCTCTGGTTTCACCCAAATTTAATCCATCTATTGGAGAAGCCAAAGGCGTAGAGGGAGCATCGGATGTCGCTTTTTGTGATGGAAGTGCCTCGGTTTACATTTGATCTGCTGAAGCTGGGGCTGTAATTAGATGATAATTTGTATCACAATTATGCAAAGCAAACGAGGATTGGATAGCAAGATAGAGCAGAACAAATAAGCACCCAGACCATTTGAAATGCATCCAGTATGGAAACCATGTCCATGTGTGGCTGGGGCTGGGGACATGTTGTTCCAATAAAGCTGCAGAAAGGGAAAAGGCCGGGATCAGTTCCTCCAAAAGTTTCAAATGCTCATGTTTACAAATTTGTATTGCACATTAATATGTAAACACAGCCTATTGGAAACAGATGAGGCCACGATATTTACGTGTCCTTTCCTCTTCATTTTGGGTGTCTGGTTGTCCCCCAGAACATACAACATCTGTGATGACTCATAAAACTCAGCTCAGGAAGCTAAAGGAGAGGTTCAGATAATTATAAAATCGCTGGTGCCATGGTGACTCTCCCATCCCAGATGGATTTTGGGTTCTGGGTGCAGGGGGATGCATTCCCAACTCCTGTGGGGTTGTGCTAGGAGCACTCAGTGGATGGAGCTTTACTTTGCAGTGCCACAAGTGAAGCCTCATTCCTTGGCTTTCACTGGATGAATTTTACAATTTTCTTTACTGCTGTGTCACTTGGAGCCATGTCAGGAATCATGGCATTGCTTGGAACATGCAATGTTCAACCATTGCCTGCTCTGTGCTCCACCAATGCTGCACCCACTGGGAAAAATAGATTTTAAAACATCAAGAAATACTTTTCATAAATTAATTTCCAAAAGGAAAAGGAAAAGCACCTTCCTCACAATGTGAATAAAAGCTTTGACTTGTTAATGACCTTTTCTTTCACTGGTTTATTTGCATTTTGGGATGCAAATTCCAGGCATCCCTTTCCATGGGATCCCAGACTGCCGGCCCTGGGGAGTGAATGCCGGTGGATGCAGCAGTCGAGGCTGTTGGGAATGACAGGGGCTGAGAGGATTTTTGCAGATGTTGGGAATTGCCCTGCAAGCTGTTTGTGCTTAATAGAGCTCTGCTCTCCCCAGGCTCATGGACTTTCTGAATTTTGCAGTTATTTATAAAGCCACTTCTCCGCCGTGTCCCTTTGGTGACATTCCCAAGAAGGACCTACCGTCTACTTCCATCCATCAAACAATTTCCTCCCAGATTTTTGCTCCTAAAGCATCAAGTTTTCAGTTTATTGTAGCAATTAAGTACAAGAAGGAGTCCAGATTTTGAGAAGGATCCCTTGAGCTTATAAATCAAATGACACAAAGCAGCAAGTAAAAGTCAAGACCTTTCTGGAGAGGGAAACACCAGTGATAGGGAGAAACCCTTGCAAAAATAGTATTTGCTGCCTAAGGAGGCAGATCCTGAACAAAACCAGAGATGGGGGCAGGAGGTGAGGATGGCTTCTCGCTCTCTGAAGTCTGAAGATATATTAGATACATTTTTTTTCTGATATTTTCAGCTATTTTCTCTTATTTCAAAAGCCTCTCTTTTTCAGGTTTTGAGAGAATGGTGTTTAGGAGAAAATCACTTTTTCCTTCTTGGCACTGCCTCCAGATCTCACCTCGGAGCTGGGTCCCAGCTCCAACAATTTCCTCGGGGCCCTGCCCAGCAGCTGGGAGCACTTAGCAGCTCATCTGCCCCCTCCGCTCACCTGCCTGAGGAGCCCTGACAGGTCCATCTGCTTCCAGTCAGGCTCAAATAAAACCTTCGGCTCTGAGGAGAGTAGAGGACTTGTGTGGTGACTTGGAGTTACTCCCGAAATTACTCAACTGATGCTCCAGGGATGGATTCTGCCCTCAGCTTCTGGTCCATCGGAGCGAGCTGCTACATCCCTTCCCCCTGGACCTGCTGCATTCCTTCCCCCTGGACCTGCAGCCTGAAACCAGCAGAAATACCCTTTTTTAGTCAGGTTTGGGTGGATGTTAAACACTGAACCACCATCCTGCCCTGGCTGTGCCCACGTCACCTCTAGCACTCAGTGGTTTAAACCATTATCTTCCACCGTACATTGCTTTAACCACCCTGTAGGTTTAAGGCAGTTTGTTAAATTTTGGGGCTGGGGTTGTGTTTCCTGGGTGTTTTCAATCCCAGGACAAAATGGAGTGAACCAGGAGGCTGGACTGGATCTGGTTTATCCTTAATGGCACCACGACACCCTCTGTGCTGAGCGTCTTTTAAATGTAAAAAATAGCAAAAATCGAGATTCAAAGCAACGTTTCAAGTGCTAAATGGCTCATATCCATATAATAGAGAATTATTATTATTATTATTTATTAAATATCAGGCAATGGAATGCAAGGAGCAGAGCCTCCTGTGCCCTCCAAAGCTGTGGAGACAATCAAAGACACCTTCAAGTGAGTCCAGTAAGGTCGCATCCTCTCACAGGACTTGAGATTTGGGGCTGGAATGAGGGATTTTTCTCCCTGCAATGAAAGAATTTCACATGTCTTTCCCTACAAATATTCACACAGGGTTTTAACACCACTGCCTGTGCAAAATAAACAGATTTAAGTTTACACCAATACCTTCATTTCTTGTAGCAAGTCCTCGTCTGAAAGTGTTACTAAACTTAAAGAGAAGAACTAACGATCTTCAAAAAGTTTGATTACGAACAATTTTTCTTCCACGGAGGAAAATCCATGTTTAATATCCAGCTGCCTCACTCAGGACATGCAGGTGCCACATGTCTCCCTTCACCAGCAACACCTTTAGCTTCAGCCCTTTGCTGAATTCTTCCTTTATGTTCGTTAAATGTCGTACCGTAAAATTAATCGAAGTCGATATGCTATTTCCTGTGTCGTATTTCTCCTAATGTTATCGATATTGCTAATAAAAATAGAGATTGGAGCAGTATGTTGTAATGTCCAGGATATAAGCCAGATCCTGCTGCAGCTCAAATAAATATGAATTTGGCCTTTGGCTTTCATAAAAGCAGGATAATGTCTCTATCTGGGCTCTTCTAACGGATAACATCAGCCCCCTTTGCTTCGCTTCTCAGAATTCCCAGAATTTGAGAGTTTAGGCTGGTAGAAGAAATACAACTCTGCGTCCTGGAGATTTTTGAGATGAAACCAAATCAAAGTAAAGCAAAGCCTCAAACTCCATTCCCAGCTGAAACAAAATCTGGTATTTCCAAGCTGTTGTGATTTGAAAGTGCTGACACTTCCCATGTTGGCCCTCAGAATTACAAACGAGGACCTCTTGGGGGACAGGATGGGAAGGAGAGGACAGGGAAGAGCTCATATGGATCTGGTCAGGTCCAGATGCTTCATCCCTGCTGCTGTTCCTCCTTCCCAAGCTGATGTCCTCACTTTCTGAGGTGGTTTTAGTCCAAGAATTAGGAAGGAATTCTTCCCTGTGAGGATGGAAAGGTCCTGGCACAGGGTGCCCAGAGAAGCTGTGGCTGCCCCTGGATCCCTGGAAGTGTCCAAGGCCAGGCTGGACGGGGCTTGGAGCAACGTGGGATAGTGGAAGCTGTCCGTGCCCATGGCAGGGGTGGGGACTGGATGGGATTTAAGATCCCTCCAGCTTAAACCATTCCATGATTCCATGAAATGTGTTTGGGTGGTGTTTGAGCCATGTGTGCCCGTGAGGATCTTTCCCTTATGTCCAGCTGCTCTCCCTTGAGGATCCTATGGAGAATCAGGATTTTCTCAGTCCAATGTGTATGAACGATCCCTCTGGGAATGCATGGTCTTAGCTGCTGATCCAGGGAGTCTGTCTCCAGGTCCAGCTGGTGAGACAGCCAGAGCACCCCACTCCAAACTGGAGCCTCCCAAATGACCAAATATCCCTTGTTTTTTAACTGGTTTTGAGTATCACTCATGCATCTGGAGCCACGAGCCTTAATGAGCCATAAAAAGGAGGAATTTTGCTGGGTAGGTCTCCTGGACACAGAACAGAGCAGAGGATGGAAACGAGATCCAGCTCTGCCCAAGCCAAAACTTTCTGGAGGCGATGGCGAGTGTCTCTGTTGGCCATCCTGCATCAAGCTCGTGGGGCAGGGATGCTCCTGCATCCACTGACTTCTCCCACCACCCTGCATCTAATCCAGACCCTGCTCAGGCTCCTGGGAAAATTCCCTCAAAAATTTGGAGGCTTCTGTGTCTCCTTGGGGTTGCATCCCTCACCAGAGCCATGGCTTGGAGGTAGCAGGGCTTGGTCCATGTCTCACAGGTCTCCCTGCGGACTTGCTCCTCAGCAGGTGAAAACAGGGATTTGCTCCTCGGCTTAAAAAATAATAAAAAATTAATGTATAAATCTCTGGGGTGGAGGAAAGAGTTTTATTTGCAGAAATTTGGCTTGGCCCATTTGGATCCCGGCAGCCACGTGGCCCCAGCACCAGCCCCCGCACTTTAATTCTTCCCTTTTTTTTTCTTAAAATAGGACACACCTGTAAGGAAGGGGAGTTTCTTCAAGACATTCCTGATCTGGAGCATATTAAACTGATATTTTTGTTTTGTATTTTGGATGATTTGCTCCAGTGATAACATAATAGCATGATATTTAGCCTGGGACTGATTAAAACATTTCTTTTGATCAGCGCAGCAGATTGGAGCAGTTGTTTATTACTGGACAAAGCTTGGAGAAAAGGAATTAAGGAAAAAGAGCTGAAGAAAGAAATGGCTCTGGGTGGCTGTTGGGTTTGGTTTTCACTGGGATATTTCCTTTGCTTTGGGAAAATTCTCTGCTCCAGCCGGGGTTTGGGAAGTGAGAGAGGAGAAGGATGATCCATCACGCTGATGGACAACGGCTGAAAAGCTGGGCACTGGCTGTTAAAACCACACGTGTGGGGAATAAAAGTAATTTCTCCCTCTCAGGACACACTGGTGGCCCAAATCATCACTGATGAATTTCTACATCCAAATTTGGCATTTCCTAGGAGGAAACTTCTCAGCTACATCAATCACTGCACAGTTCAAAGCTGCCTATGTTTTAAAATACAAGATTTCAGTTAAAAAACCTTTTATTTTGCTTTATTATTTTAAAAAATGCAGCATTATTTTATTACAAACCTACAACATCTGAATGTAAACGCGCTATTCTGGTTTAGCTCCAGTTCCTCTAAAGGCTTTTAAGGCTATAGATTTTAATTACATGAATATTTTTAATAAAATCTGCTTTTTAACTGCTGGCAAGACTGTAAGGGAAAAAACAATAATATCTGGCTCTGTCTCTTTGACAGGATAATTCTTCAAGTTGCATTTGCCACATCCCCGCAGCTGTGACCAATAACCCTCTGTCTTTATGATTCTCCTCCGATATGAAATTAAAATGAACTGGAAATGTTTATGCTGCAAATGGTGTGCAACACATTAAACAGATAATGCCAGAGAAAGGTTTGCCTCAAACAGGGGTTCCCCCTCCAGCAGAGCCCCCCTGTAACTTAATCCCCCCTTTTCCCAGGCAGCAGGAATTGCTGCTCCGCAGAAAGCCTTGGACACATCACAGTATCTTCATTAAAGAGGAATTACTTCCATCTCGCCATCCCCAGGTGCCACTGAAAGCAGGGCTTTGTTTCATGTGGCCTGTTGCAATTCCTGTGTTTATAGCAGCGGATTCCTTGGCTTCACGGGACATTTGGAGATGAATCTATTTTGGGTCCTGTTTGCTTCCCCCGGCCTTTTCCCCACAGCGTGTTTATAGCTGCATATTAATTCCTTGATCATGCCTTTGGAATTTTTCACCACTGACAATAAAAAAAAAAAAGAGGCCTCATCCTATTTAATCATCTCAGCCCAATATATTTTTTGCTTGTTTGCACCAATTGATACATTGGGCTAAATCAAATTCTTTCAGGCTGTTCATTCCGAGGGCCTCCATTCCCAATGCCTGCACCTGCCCTGTGTTTTCCTTGCAAGGGGGCACCTCTCCCCAGCTCTGGAAGTGACTCCCGGACATGTGTGTGCAAAGGGATTCTGGGGATGCGGAGAGCCGGGGGCTGGGGAGGTGAGAGCTGCAACCTGGTCATTTGTGTCACATGGCCCTTGTGTCCCACAGCCAGACATGGTGCCAGTGACTCGGGAGGGGAAAGAGCTTGTCCCTAATTGGGGCATTTTTCCAGCACAACCAGTGGGATTTTCACCTCCTGCTGCTCCCTGGACACAACCACCACCGGATGGTTTGGGTTGAACCATAAAGTCCATCCAGTCCCACCCCCTGCCACAGGCAGGGACACCTTCCACTGTCCCAGGTTGCTCCAAGCTCCATCTAACCTGGCCTTGGACACTTCCAGGGATCCAGGGGCAGCCACAGCTTCTCTGGGCGCCCTGTGCCAGGGCCTCCCCACCCTCACCACAGCTCAGAAACATGGTTTGTGCTACATGGCGCTGACTCCAGAACTGGAGAATCCCATCAACTTTGCTTTAATATTTCAAAGCATTGGAAATCATCGCTAATTGTTCCTCCAGAGAAACCCGACCCCTCTAGACAGCACCTGCAGAACAAAAAAAACTAGATTTATAGGAGCACATTGTCATTTTGGGGTGGGTTTGGGTTTTTTTTTCCAGGCCGCTCTAAGCAGAGCAGAGTTTATCCCACACCCTCTGTATGGCAGCATAAATCTGGTCAGGGAGGGAAGGAAGGGAATGGCAGCACGATCTGTCAGCAGCTCCCTGGGATCTGACAGGGTCCAGCAAATGCTCCCCCCATCCTGACCCTGCCTGTCAATCAGCTTTCGGGGAGAAGCCCCTTCCCACCCGCCCCTCGGCCCTTCGGCGAGGAGCAGCAGCCAGCTCCAATTTGGAGTAGCTGTCATTTATCATTATTTCGGGGAGGAAGGGGCCGGGAAGGTTCTCCTCACCCCGAAGGTGCGGGCAGAGCAGAATTTGAGATGATGGGTGGGGATTTCCACCGGCACAAATGGGAATAAGACTCGGAGCTTTCCAGGCTGCACCAAAAATAGCGGCCCAATTTCAATCTCAATTAGAGCTCGGTAACCCCGGAGTATAATTCAGGAGTCAGCTTCTAATATTTCAATTCAGGATGAAGAATAATATTCCACTTCCCCCTCTGCAGCCCGAGCGATTTTCATTTCATAGGGGCTAATCTTGACTCGAACATGTGTTTCAGTGAGATGCTCAAGGATATGAGTGCGCTAAAGAAAATAGGGGAAAGGGTTGTGCAGAAATGGCTGTGTTAAGGTCTGTGCAGGAGTCAGCTCCTTGGAACCACAGAATCGTGGAATGGTTTGGGTTGGAAGGGATGGTAAAGCCCATCTTGTTCCACTATCCCAGGTTGCTCCAAGCCCCATCCAGCCTGGCTTTGGATGCTTCCAGGGACCCAGGGGCAGCCACAGCTTCTCTGGGCACCCTGTGCCAGGGCCTCCCTGCCCTCACAGGAAAGAATTTATTCTCAAAATCTCATCTAAAACTCCCCTTTTTCAGTTTAAAGTCTTTCATTTATTTTTTGGATGTCTCTATTATCACAGAGTTCCTACTAACAGGCCTTATGGAGAAGAAAAAAAATGCAAAAACCCTCCCAGATTTATTCTTTATTTTGGAAAACACTCTCTTTCCAAGGTTTCCAACCAGTATTATCATTCTAATAATAAATTCCTTTAAGAATTAAGATCTTAAAATGACTGCCTGAAGAATATTTTGAATTTTAGAAGGCGAGTCTCAATCTGATTTCATTCTGATGACAAAGGAAATTAGCTTTAATATTCAAATTAACCTTATTATTTAGTAAATATAATATTTTCCACTTACATGGTTCACCTGTAAGCCCTTTTTTAGCACTTAAAAGTAAAGAGTTGTATGAAGGGATTGATCCCTTGGGTGGGAAGAGGGGGCAAAAACATACATGTTTTTCCAACAGCAAAATACTGATTTTCCAGCCCTTTTTCATTCTGTCACCGGAGACTACTGGGGTAGAAAAGCTCCTTCAGAGTTTTTGCCCACCCATGGACCTTACTGCAGCTCTGGCTCATCCCTCCAAACAACAAGGCCGGCACATTGGGAAGTGCCCCTTCCCTGTGCCGCCGGCGTTCCCCCTTTGCCGTAGGAATTATTTCTTTGTTACTTAATCATCTGTAATTATCTCCTGGAGTAAATTCTGTTGGTGCATCAATTTTCAAACACAACAGTCATTTTTATCAGTCATGTTTATTTAATTTTAGCTGATTAGCACAGAACCTAACAAGTGGCTTAGACTAACAGTGTGTCACTGCCCA
The DNA here is from genome assembly GCA_013397865.1 of Struthidea cinerea. NCBI lineage: Eukaryota > Metazoa > Chordata > Aves > Passeriformes > Corcoracidae > Struthidea > Struthidea cinerea. The sequence goes on from VZTI01002729.1 coordinate 260,696, forward strand.
AGTATTTTGTAGGTAACAAGAAGACATGGAATAGTGCACATGTTGCTTTGTCTGCATTAATCTATTTACATTGTAATTCTTCAACTGTTTTTAATGGCTGGTTCAGCTGGAAGCAATTAGTTGTCTAAATTAAAGCCACATTTCTCACTTTGTGCACTGGGAAGGTTTTTTGCCGTTGTCTTTTCCTTGCTTTTTGTTTTCCAAATCAAGACGGATACCATTTAAAAATGCATGAAATCTTATTGAGGGGATTGATCCGGGTGTTTGGAGCCGTGTTCCTGTGTGTTTGTCTGGAAGCCAGAGTTTTGGATGGGCCAGGGAATGGTGTGTTTGGAGGTGCACTCTGGAGCAGGGCTGTCAGCACAGCAGCAGCAGCAGCTGGGCCTCGGAGCGAGACCTCGGGGCAGCTCCGAGAGCAGGAGTGGAGCAAAGCCAGGAGAAGAAAAAGCACCGGATCCTCTGGGCTGTGCTGCAGGGGCAGGAGCCCGTTGTTTATATGTTAATTAAATTAACAAATAGGTTTGTGTTAAACACAACGTAATTTATGCAGCACTTCAGAGCAGAGGGTCACTGCCTGTTGGATTCCACCCTCATCTTACTTTACAGGTAAAAATGCCACATTTTTAAAGCACTCATGGAACACTTGGAGTCAGGCTGGTGTTGCTCCACCCCATCTCTGCTCATCTCATTCTATAACTCTATGATATTACAGTCCAATGTCTCCCATGAGGTTTGGACTTTCTGCACAAGATGAGACTTTTTCCTTAAAAAGTACTATTTTATACTATTTGTTAAAAAAAGAAATAAAATGCTCTCCAGCCATTGACTCTGAAATCAATGCACAAAGTCAATGACTTATGAAGGCAAGGAAAGAAAAGCCCCACTGTGCCCTCCATGGACTTGGGAACATCCCATAAAGTGGTGTCCAGTGCACCAGACTGGGAAGGAGGACAGAAAACACAGATTTAAGTCCCAGTGTCCCAATGCAGCCCCTCCAGGGGCCATTGGACAGGTTTCAGTCTGGACATCATTGAAATTGTCACATATTCTTTTCATTTTGGTAACAAAATTAATAAAATTCACACGCAGCTTAGTCCAGACTGAGTCTAGGCTTAAGTCGATATTCCAGTAAGTCAGGTTTTGGCCCAGATTTCCTCCTGAGGAAGGTTTAGTTGGTGATCCAGCAAGACAGGGTGAAGGGAGGGAAGGCTATCACCCTGTTTGCTGCTCTTCCTCCTCACCTCCAAACCCAAAAGCTCTAATGGAGAGTTCTCTGCCTTCTCCAGTTTGTGCCAAGCCAGGAGGCCCTCAGGTGTGCGTGTGTGTGTGTGTGTGCTCCTTCTCCCTCAGACATTGTGCGTGTGTGCTCCCTTCTCCCCCCAGAGATCGCGTGCCTGCGTGCTCCTTCTCCCTCAGAGATCCTGTGTGTCCTCCCTTCTCCCTCAGACATTGTGTGTGTGCTCCTTCTCCCTCAGACATTGTGTGTGCGTTCTCCCTTCTCCCTCAGACATTGTGCGTGCTCCTTCTCCCTCAGACATTGTGTGTGTGCTCCCTTTTTCCCTCAGACACTGTGTGAGTTCTCCCTTCTCCCTCAGACATGGTGTGCTCCTTTTCCCCTCAGACATTGTGTTCTCCCTTCTCCCTCAGACATTGNGTGTTCTCCCTTCTCCCTCAGACATTGTGTGTGTTCTCCCTTCTCCCTCAGACATTTGTGTGTGTGCCTCCTTTTCCCCTCAGACATGGTGTGTGTGTGTGCTCCCTTTTCCCCTCAGACATTGTGTGCGTTCTCCCTTCTCCCTCAGACATGTGTGTGCGTTCTCCCTTGTCCCTCAGACATTTGTGTGCGTGCTCCTTCTCCCACAGACATTGTGTGTTCTCCCTTCTCCCTCAGACATTGTGTGCCTCCTTTTCCCCTCAGACATTGTGTGTTCCCTTCTCCCTCAGACATTGTGTGTGTTCCCTTCTCCCCTCAGACACGGTGTGCTCCTTTTCCCCTCAGACATTGTGTTCTCCTTTTCCCCTCAGACATTGTGTTCTCCCTTCTCCCTCAGACATTGTGNACATTGTGTTCTCCTTTTCCCCTCAGACATTGTGTTCTCCCTTCGCCCTCATACATTGTGTGTGTTCTCCCTTCTCCCTCAGACATTTGTATGCGTGCTCCTTCTCCCTGAGACATTGTGCGTGTTCTCCCTTCTCCCCTCAGACATTGTGTGTGCTCCTTCTCCCCTCAGACATTGTGTGTGTGTGTGCTCTCTTTTTCCCTCAGACATTGTGTGTTCTTCCCTTCTCCCCTCAGACATTGTGTGTGCTCCTTCTCCCCTCAGACACTGTGTGTGCTCCTTTTCCCCTCAGACATTGTGTGTTCTTCCCTTCTCCCCTCAGACATTGTGTGTGCTCCTTCTCCCCTCAGACATTGTGTGTGTTCCCTTCTCCCCTCAGACACTGTGTGCTCCTTCTCCCCTCAGACATTGTGTGTGCTCCTTCTCCCTCAGACATTGTGTGTTCTTCCCTTCTCCCCTCAGACATGTGTGTGCTCCCTTTTCCAGTCCATCCCAGCTGTCCCTCATTACATGCTCCGCCTGAGCCCCACGCAGGGTCGGGTTGCGCCGAGGCAAAGGTCAGAGGTACCTCCAGCCTGCATTTTGCCATCGCTTGATTATTCAGATAACAAACAACCTAAAGACTGAGGGGGCTTCTCTGTGCCCACAGACAGGGCCCGACCACTGTAGCAAAAGAAAAAGGCCATTTCTAAGTCCTCCTGGCTCCCTGCTATCCTGAATCTCCCAAAAATAATTAAGCGAGCAGATGGTGTTTGTGGAGCTGGTGCTTGGCCACAGACTCCTTGCTCTGCCACGTCCTGCTTTTAATATACTGCCCAGCATTAATCAAGCAGTTTAGAAGCATCCTGTATCAGTTGTGCAAAGCAGGGCTTAAATGATTTACTGTCGGATTCTTTCAGCTCCTGTTAGGCTCCTGTTTTTCTTTCATGTGGGGAGCAGGGGTCAGCGGCGGCAGGAGATCCGTGCTTTCACTTGGCCAACATTTGCTGCTGTCATTCCGAGCCCGCTCCGGTCCCTGCCGAGCGACGGATGTGCTCATGCTCCCAGCCCTGGATGCTAATTGATTTTAGGGAGCCCATTCATCAGTTAAATTTAGTAGATCACCCACCAGGTTTGCTGTTCACTGTCAAAGGTAATTCAATTAAAACTCCACAAGTGTGACTAACCAGTGGATAGTAAATATGTTCACCAGCTGTGTTTGCTGGGCCTTCTCCATCCTATTGTGTCTGTGCCTGGTGGAGGATGTGCCCAAGCCCTATACCTTGTCTGATTAATGTATACAACAATTCTGCAGCACTGCCAAAAAAATTAAGCCCAAATGCCACCTTTGGGATGTGAATGCCTGAACATAAGAGCTTCAGAGAAGAGAAATCCTCAGGTGTGTTAAAGGCTGCAGTGCTACAGTGGTTGAATTAACTCAGGTCGTGGGGATTTTAAAATAACCTTTCAAAGAATCCAATTTGGATTTTTGGTTTTGAAAATAACTTCCAAAGAATCCAATTTGGATTTTAAAATCCATTGGCAGTTTGGTTTCTCCTCATTCACTCCCAGTTTGCCTCCAGCCATCAGTCAGAGTTGATGTGAAACCATACAATGTGGTTTTATCCATCACCAAAGCCATGTATAAATCAGGGAGATGTCGTAGGAGCTCCTGGAAAGATGTTTCTATTAAACCCTGAGGTGGGGGAGCCTTGCTGGACCCTCCTGCCCGACCAACTGGGCTTTGAGTCTCCTGCCTGCTGCCATCGGGCACTCAGATGTGGTTTGGTAGTAATTAAGCGCATCGTTAACGATCCCATTGCACACCACGGGACAAAATGGTGTGTCTGCTTAATAGATTAAAGGAAAAGATTCTCTGAAAAGCACAGGTAAACAAGACACTCATCCCTCAACCTTTCACCCTGGAAGACCAAGGTTCACATCCCACTGGAGCAAAAATAAATAGGGACTGCACTCCCCTGGGTCACTGCTGGTGGGTTTATAGTCACGATGAGACTATTTTGGAGCACGACAGAGTTGGTGGGGATGGAAGAGGATGGGTAGGATGCAGGCTTGGAAGGGGCTGGGAGCAAGAAATTCCTTAAATCCCTGCCCATCCAGAAAGCAGCGTGGATTTACTTATGGTCAATACAGTACTTACAGTGGCTGCCTAAAATTCTTCTTAAAAAATTAATTAGGCAGCAACGTGGAGTTTCCAGGAGCTTCCACTACACAGATCCCATTCCAGCAGCCCCTTCTGCAAGAGTCAAAGCCCACACAACACTGAGATTTCCTGATTTCCCTGTGGTTGTTGGAAATAAATGAGCTGGAGCGACTCCACAAACCACCGGCTTTCCTGCACATCTCTGTAGCACAGGAGGAGGAAAACCTGTGCTGTAAAGAGTATCCTGAGAAAACAGCCAGATTTCCCAAACATCCCCATCAACCTTAATGAAGAGCTTGGGAATATCTGGTTTATTTATTACCCCAACCACAGGCTAAGAAAATTGTAAAACTTCAGCAAAAGCATTAAATTTGGAAGAGAACCTGGGATATTCCATATTTGCTGCTTTAAACTCACCACACAACTCGGGGTTTGGTGAGTATTACCTTTGTATTTCTAAAATATTTGGATGAAAAAACAGTGCTATTGTTAAATGTAATAATCACCACTAATAAATTATTACTTCTACTCTCTTTACGCATAAAACTACTCTGCAAAATATAATTATACATTTTCCATGAAAATATGAAGATTTTAAGCAGTGGTCAAATACTTACAGCGAGGTAACTGGCTAAGGAATGGCTTTGATATACAGCTGCTGCCAGGAATTCTCCTTTTGTTGGTCCTGTTGAATTTCTCCCTTCTTCTGGCATTAATAAATAAAGGCACCTGCTCTACAAATCAGCAGAAATCTGGAAAATCATTATCACTCCAACACGGAAACTATGTCCATCATGACAGAACAAATGGGGAACGGAGCCTACACAGGACTTTAAAAAAGGGCTCTATTTGTCAAATTACCAGAGGAAAAGTTGATCTTACTGTTATGGACTTTATCCACTTCCAGGTCACATCAATTAGTCACAGCAGGCTCGTGGAGACTGGAACTAATTTACAACACTCTGAACAGGCCCGCCTGCTTCTCCTATGGATTTCCAGGCAAATATTGGGACTTCAGATGGAACCTGGAACTGAAAAACCACCAGCAACAGAAAGTGAGCTTAATGGTTCCAGTATTGACCCATCTTGCAGCAAGAGAAACAAAGCCCTGATTGTGATAAGAATAAAGGGAAATGTCTCCTGTACAGACTCCAGGGTTATGTTTATCTAATCTTTGAAAAAAGAAAGGAGTCATAAAAGATTTAATAAAAAATACTGAGCGCCTTTAAAGGAAGTTTTAAAATGTTTTCCTATCCCTGACAGCTCATTTTGACAGAAATTGATTGTGATAAAGAATTATGAATCAGATAGCAGGGAAATTAAATTAAGCTGATTATTATCTTGTCAGATACACACATTATGTCATGTTCATTGCTTTAAACTTTTGCAAAAGGATTGTTTCACTCAGGCTTAATAAATTTAGAATATCCTAAGCAATACACACAGGCGTGACTGCAAACCATCTTTTTTTTAAGACATTTAGATTTTATTTAGATTATTTTGATCTTTTTATTATTTATATTATTTTTGTTTTATTATTACATATACTTAGCATATTTATATAATTCTCTAGATTACTTGGATTATTAAATATGCGTATTTAGATTAGAAATAAGCAATATGAAATATTTTATTCTCCGAAATCTCCCTTGTTTAGGTAAGGGCTGAGAGCAGCCTCTGTGCTGAGTCTGGGTCTGGCAGCTCCTCACGGCGACTGGCACCGTTGGAAGACCCTGGAAAGCTTTCCCAAAACCTGGATCCTGCAGCCCTTTGATTTTCTCTTTTGAACCACGTCGTGCAGCTGATCCAGGCTGAGCTCCTTAATAAAGAGCAGCAAAGGGAAGCAGGAGCCTGGAAGACTCTCTGAGTGCATCTTCTTCCCAGTGAAAGCGGCTCCACTGGCACGTGAAATTAGTTACAGATTGTTCACGTCGGGCCTTTCCCTCATGGAATGGTAATGAAGGGAGCTGCTTCCGAAACAAGCAAGGCCACTGACCCTTCTCGGGGTTCCATTGGAAAAATATTGTTTGAAAAAAGAAAGTTGGGAGCCAAGTGCTGCCGTGAGCTCAAAGCAGCCCGAGCAAGAGGTGAAGCCAGAACTGCAGTGAACTGCAGAGAGAATCCTGAAATTAAAGTCAATCCTTCATCAAACCAAAGCTCATCAGACCCCTGATAAAAAAATAAAACTTACCACTAAAATCCATTTCCATCAGTACACACTCGTTCCTTAAGTATAAAACAGAAGAACTACCACAGGACAAAGGCAGAATGAGAACGGCTAAAAACCCCCAAGATTTAACTAAAAATGAAATTTAAACCCAAGATTTAAGCACAAGGTTACTCACTATCACACTCCTAACAGATCTCAGAGACCTAAATTACCCCCAAAGGCAGCAAAGGACTATTTTGAAGAGTATTTAGTGCAAACTGACCCCATTCAGCTGATGGCCCTGTGGATGTGCTGCCGAGCTGGATTTTGGGATCAAAGCCCCGGCACGGGCACGTCCTACAGCGAGTGGATACTGCCCAGACAGAGGTTCCACGGGAGAGACTGTTCCCTAAACCAGCCAGCTTTCCTTCAGCTATTCCAACCAGACATTGCTGTAGGATCCACAAAAGCAAAGCCTGAGGTGCCCTCTGCTGGTTCCCAAACGACTGAAGAGAAATGTTAGAATTGAAGGCTTTTAGGTCTGGGAAAGCCAATCCCAATCCCAGACTCAAACCCACACCACCTCCTGCCAGTTTTCCAGTGGTCCCTTGCTCTGTGCATAAGGACAGAAAACCCTCTGAGCTGTCTAAGCACAGGGCTCTCTCCATATCAGACTAAACATTTTTAAACATACCATAAAATTAGTGTTTATGTTGTTATACTTAATATTAATTACTCCCCAATTGTCCCTAATCTCCCTCAGTAGTACCCACTTTATTTTCTTCTTGTTTTCTTGCCATAAAGATTTAATTTTCTGAATGTCTTCCCACAGGAAAGGTATCCCATCTGCCTGTCCATCCATGTACTGAGACCTGTAGCAGCCACACAACCTGGACACACACCCAGAATTAAGTTGTCTGTACAATTTTATTTACCACCTGCAGTTACATTTACAAACTGTCCCATACAAGTAAAGCAGTTTTCAAAGTGAACTCAAACCAGAGCTACAAAAATTATTCTCTTCTCTATACACGGCACCAGCTTCAGAATTTGTCTATACACAACTGCTGATTATGTTTAACAAAATTTCACTATTTTTTGGCTCTGAGGATCTCCACAAAGGCAACTTGACAATTTTATCCCGTTGCAATCATGACATTAAAGTTCTTGTTCTTGCTTTGCTTCCCCCTCCTTTCCTCTGAAGCTCTGCATGGCTTTGTTTTGGAATTCTAACAAATACAAAGCTACCACAAACCAGCAGTTTTAATAACAGAGGATAAAAATGCTGAGCAAAACCATCCAGCAACATTTCAAGCAATGTTTCACTTTAGATGTGCCTGCTCATCAGCAGAAATATTGAAATTTTAGCTGGCAATTAGGTTCCAGAAAAGCACAAACAAGTGATTTACCATGAAATGAACTTTACAAACAGTCAACTTACAGAGACAAAACAAGGTTGGAGTGAGGAGCCAGAGCTGCTAAGGGAAGAGAAATGTTTTGAGCAGCCTGAAGGGAGGAAGGATGAAACTCAAAATACTGCTTTAAGAGTAACTTTCGGCTTTAAGCATTTCCAAATGACAGGAGAAAAATGTATATATTTAAATTATAACTTAAACCTTTCTGGATGCAGCTCCCAGCCAGAGTGAAAGCATTTCCCCAGGAGAGGGCAGGAGTTCTGTATGCAGGAGCTGCCAGTCCCAAATCCTGGCACGGCTGGAATACACAGCAACTCCTGGAGTGAAGTCAACAGGACTAAAATTCCCTGTCTCAAACACTTCTTTCTTTCTAAGCCTCTTTGCATCACAGTCCCCCAGACATAACCTAATTACATCAGTCAAACCTTTTTATTTCTTAATTCTTTTCAAGAGACTCCACTGGAAATCTATGTTGGAGTTCACCAGCCTGGGATAAGATCAAAACTCCACAACAATCAATAAAATAACGAAGCTTATTTAACCTTTCTGTTGCAGCAATCTCAGTCCCACTCTATTTTTAAATCCCTCCAAGGCTCACAGCAAGGCAACAGACTGGGAAAATCAACCATGTGGGAGCTCAGAATTGCTGTCTGACCCTCAACTAATTCCAGAACTAACAGCAGCATAATTTTTAACATTAAAAGAAGCCAGACACAGCAGCTGGAGCTGTCTGCTATCAAACACTGAATCCTCAGTATTTCATGGACAGCTCCAAGTAAACTCCGGTGTGGAGCGACTCCACAGCAGGAAGCTTCCAGCACTCTCATGATATGAAGTCACTGAACATTAAGAAGCTGAAGGGAGTCCAGCAAGGCAAAGGCACACACACAGCCACCCCAGCTGGGTAACTGGGTTGCATAGATACACCATGATCTTGGTTAGGCTGTTCAGAAGCAGCCAGGGAAGAAAATGCAGGAAATAGTCCCTTTCCTAAGATGTTTTTTAATAATTGGAAGGGATTGTAGCCAGACTACAGCTTTCAGTATGTGGTTTTTAAACACCTTCTAACTTCTGTTTACAGAAGGAACACTCAAGGTGTTTACATTTATTTTTAACCCCACTTTCTTTCTATCAAGTGACAAGATCCCATTTTAAACTCATGGTTTTAGTTCAGCTGTCAGTGTGAGAGAGAATCCCACAACAGTTCACGCTGTTCTGTCTATCTTACTTTCCTTATTTTATTTTTACAGTAACCTTGATTACTCCAGTACATAACATCCTGCTCAATCCTTGGAGTGAGTTGGGTAACACATTCAAAATAATGTCTGCAACTGCTCTGAAATGTTTCATCATTTTTGCACATTTTCACTGAAAAAATCCTGCTTGAATAAAAAAAGTGAGTTGTTTTGGTTCTTTTCCCTTAAACAATTCCCTAACTCTGGAAAAGCCACGTGGCCCTGAGCACCAGGCAATTAAGAACCAATTGCAAGCCTGGTGCTCCACACCTTCCCTCACCCCTACAAAGACAAAACATAAAAATGAGCCCAAAAAAATCAGGAAGAGAATGTGAACATCACTGTTTATCACAACACATCACAAGTGGTCTCCGCTACAAATTTCTACAACCATTTTTTACTTTACAACTGCAACAAGAGTTTGAAGCTACTGAGAGCAGCCAGACCCTCTTACTATGCAGAAATACAAAGGGATTGCTAAAATTAGCTCCTCCATACAACCAGAATATTACAAATCATGGGATTTTATCTGCAGAGAGCAACAGACCTGGCAAAGAGTCCAAAAATATATTTTATTCCTCCTGTGCTAAAGTGATGCCACCATACAAGTCCTCAATTATATGAAATCAGCTTTTGGTAACTCATTTTTGAACTAAACTGCACATTTATCCTAACTTTTAAAGACTAAAAATTTCAAAGTCCACTTATTGGTTTCAACAAGTGCATTTTCCGGGAGGTCCGCACTGTCCATCCCTGCGTGTTCCAGGAGTTTGGCTCTGTAGGAAAGTCATCTACAACAATCATATGAACTGATACATCAGTTCTCCAACCAGAAACAGTTCTCATAATTTAAAAAAATCACTTCATAATTTAAAATATATCTCACTGACACTCTGCTTTGCTTGGAACTAGGATGTACCACCATTAGTAGCTTAGAACATCAACTTGAATTTGTGAAAAAAGCTTGCAAAAAATAGATCAACTTCCAAACGTACAGAAAAGGACATTAGAGCTGGTATTTTTGGGTCACTTAATGTATTTCAGAAAGAGTAGCAAGCTGGGAGTGAAGTCCCCTATATTACAAATATTCAAACACCTAAGCTGGACTGTTTTACACCTCTGGAGTGCAGGGTTAGTTCCAGACACGGAAATTGGAAGCAGGTCCAAAGAACTGCAGCTCTGTTCAGTTAGACTTGATCACGTAGGCGGGCCAGTCTCTGTGACAGCTCATCCTGCACAGTTGGAAAACACAAAGGGAAAACCATCCATCAGGAACAGGAAAAGCAACTTTTACCACCTCACGTCCAGCTGATGAGAAATTCTCTCACGGCTTAAGATTTGCTTAAGATCTCAAGCACGGCTGTGAGGGAGGAGTTTCAGAACACAAAATTAGGTAGAGAAAGGGTTGGGGTTTTGTGTTTTTTTTCAAAGAACGTGGAATACTTGATAGGACAAGGGGGCTGAAATCCTTCCCTGTGAGGGTGTGGAGGCCCTGACACAGGGTGCCCAGAGAAGCTGTGGCTGCCCCTGGATCCCTGGAAGTGTCCAAGGCCAGGTTGGACAGGGCTTGGAGCAACCTGGGATAGTGGAAGGTGTCCCTGCCCATGGCAGGAGGTGGGACTGGATGGGCTTTTAAAGTCCCTTCCCTTTAACATTTAACAACTGTATTGCTAAAATCAGCAAGACTTTTAACCACACAGTTTCCTTGGGACAGCTGGAATAGAATTATAATTTAGCACTTCAGCATTTTGTTTTGACAGAGTGAAGCAATAATTCTCACACCCCATCTCTCCAGAACACAGTGACTTCACTGAAATCCAACATTTACCTGCTCTGCTGAGGCAACGCTTGTGCCAACAGAACCTGTCTGTCCTTGAGGTAGTTCCATGTTCAGATCAAGGCTAACAGGAGAAAACAGAGCAAACACCAAGTCAGGCACAGCTGGATAAAGGGGGAAGCACAATAATTGACAGCAGAGGAATAATGAGACAGCACCCCATGAACGCTGTACTCCAGAGTTACACAAGCTGGGGAGTAATTTTGACTCACTACCAAGACAAGTCACGTATGTCCAGAGGTAAAAGGAAAATTGTGTTTTTTCTCTGCTTCCAAGAGACAGAGTTATAAAACAAGGGTATTTGACCTAAGTTATAACCAGGAAGGGTTGTGGGAACCAAGATTTATTCAATAAATAGAAATTTCACCTACCCTGCTTCATCTGCCATTTCCTGCAGGAGCATGTCCACCTGGTTCTAAAGGAGAACAAAATGGATTGTTGCATTTGGAGTTTCTGACAACCTCTCCTGTTAGATTTTTAGAGAACAGGAATTATTTTAACAAAACTGATTTAAAGGTAAATGCCTTTGGCAGAACAGTTTTGTGCTTAACCACCAGAAGGTATGAACTCAAAAACAAGGAGCAGAGGTGCTCAGCAGTCAAAATGACATTAATTGAACTCCAGCTGGTAAATAATGCTTCTAAGGAATTCAACTCATCTGTAAAAAACCCCAAACATAAACCTGGAGTGTTTCAAGTGCTGATAATGAACAGTTTGGACACATAACTTAAGATCACCTTGTTAAAATATATTTTATCATTCTTACTTGTGGCGTTGTTAACGTTGTAGTGTTGCTCATTGTGTCTTCCATCTGCTGTGTCTGAACATCCAGTGTCTCAAACTGATGCTCAAATTTGTCCATTAATGCAGATATCTATGAAAAATATGAACCAAATCACTTATCTTCAGGTAACAGAAAAAATACATCTCAACTGGAAAACTCTTGATTGAATTTCCCTTTTTAAAACTTGTGTCTGTTGTCCCTTCTGCTTTTGATGTCAGCTCCAAGAAAACTAAGTCTATTTACCTTTTCCAAGTTCATGCTCTTTAATGTGGCATCCATAGACTTCACCACCCCTGCCATCGACTTCGTTACCTGAAATGAGGGGAAGGGAATTATTACAGGGAAAAATGAGCACTTTAGGACCAAATCCTCCCCTGTGAGGGTGGAGAGGCGCTGGCACAGGGTGTCCAGAGCAGCTGTGGCTGCCCCATCCCTGGAAGTGTCCAAGGCCAGGCTGGACAGGGCCTGGAGCAACCTGGGATAGTGGAAGATGCCCCTGTCCATGGCAGGGGGTGGAACAGGATGAGCTTTTGGTCCCTTCCAACCCAAATTATTCTGGGATTCTGTGATTTCTTACCCAGCTCTCTCATCTCTGTCCACAGAGCTTTGACAGTATCAAATAAGAGGGAACAAACTGTTGCCATCTGGAATGTCATATTTTAAATAGCTCCTACCATTCCAAGCTCCAGAAATTAACTCAGCCACTTGAAATACATATTCTGAGGCAAAATTCACTAAAAATGAGCTTTATACGGCATTCATTTCTGCAGACTTAAGACCTGTCACTGTTAAGGGATACATTTGGTCCACAGGTCACAATAAACTTTCAAGATGAAGAGCAGTCAATCAGTTTACCTTAAACAACTACCTGAGCTAAAAAAGATCTCTGGAATCACAACTCCCACCTCATGACTTTATGTATTTTGAAGGAGAGAACTATCTTTGTAAAATAATCCAAAGAGCAGCTGCGAGAGGATTTCCAGCACCCAAATGACTCTTGACTACATCTCAAACTGGAAGTTCCCAGCTCATTCCAGCCGGGATGAAGTCACTCCAGAGAAGACGAGAGGTGTCCTCCTTGCCCCTGCAGGATGGGCAGGGCCTCACCTTGCCCATGGTGACGGCAGTCTGGACCCTGGCTGCCACGGCGTCCACGCGGGCACTCATGCGCAGGAAGTTGATGGCCTGGTTCTTCTGGCGGATGGCGTTCTCCGCATGGATCCGTGCCACTTCCATGTTCCCCTTCTGAATGGCCTTGGGAAAGAGGGAAAGACAAAAGGAAAAGCCTTTTACCCTTCCCCGCTCTTGTACATAGGATTTCTGTGTAGTCTCTTTTGGTTTTGAAAGAAGCATTAATTAATTAGTCTCTATATTTTTTTCTATTAAAAAAGAAAACAAACCTCTCCCTCTTCCCACAATGATCTCAAACATTTCCAAGATGTGAACTCCTAACTGTGGCAGCCGGTGAACATACCTTTATGTTAAGGCTTTTCCTAGGGTGCATGGTTCTGTTAAATTAATCTGTCCCAGTTTGAATTCCCCAGTTGGCTGCTGGCCTTGGCCCCTTGCCACTCCCCCAGGGCTCTCCCATTGGCCCCCGTTCCCTGATCCCGCCTTTTCCCCGGCGCCGGGAAAAACCCAAAGCTAGCCACGATTCTTGGTATTTGCCCCTGTGAACCCCAACAGTCAAGATGCAATAAACTCTCCTGCCGAAATGCAAGCAAATACCCTTCCTGACTCTTTGCTACTGACTTAATACTGAACCTGCCCAGGCTTCTGTGGGAGCATGTGGGACCCCATGGAGCCAGGAAGGAATGGTATTACCTAACTTCATTCCAAGGAAGGCGTTGGAAGGAATGCACTTCAAATAGGAAGTTTTACAGAGCTACAAAAACGTAATTTTCTGTTCCTGAAAACATCTTCAGCCGCAAGACACAAACACGGGCACAGGTGGTACAGCTGTATCTCATGGGCAAAAATACAGTCAAATCAACTCAGCCTCTCTTCACTACTTCAAGGACTCCAAAGCTGTTTTGAAGTTCCTCTCCACAAGCCCTTTTAATACAAGCTGACAAACATGAAGTGGTTTTAACTCTGAGAACAATAGTCTCTACCAAAGCACAAGACAATCCTCTCGGGAAGCAAACCCCACCAGCAGGCCATGAGGATACACAAGGATTTATCCTCATGTTTATTAATAAGCACAGCAAGATTTACAGTCACATATTTTAAATCACAAACATTGACCACACGATTATTAGCACGCACACCAGGGAAATGACAAAACACCAGATGTCTTCCTGCTGTAACAGGCAAGCAACAGACCTAAAAGGCTTGATTCAGACTTACCTTCTTAATTTTAGCTTTCTCAGCCTTTTCTTCTTTGTCACATTTTTTGGAGTTTCTGTTGAGCTCCTTTGCAGCAAACTTCAAATTAAACAGGTGTTCTGCAGTGCAAGTTAAGGGACCAAACCTACTTCAGACTGATAAATGCAACTACCAAACACCCCCCAAGAGGAACTGAGAGTGGTTCTCTGCCGGTTACTTTCACTCCCACAGCCGAGGGCTCTGACTCTCAGTGAAATGATATGGTTTCCTGACTGGCCTGGAACCTCCCCATCCAAAAAAAGCCCCAAAGCCATTGTTGAACACAACAAACGACCAGTGTAACAGCAAACTAGTTCAGCTGGCCATGGCCAGCTACAACCCAGCAGGATGTTGGATTTAAATTGCTCATCCAGCTCCTTCCCAACCCTGGGTCACGTGAGTGATCCCAGGCTCCCTGACAGCTCCATCATCTGACTTTTGGGCAGAGAGTACTTCAGTCAGGAAAAGAAACTTTTTAAAAACAAGAGTTCAAGTCCTGCTTAAGCTGACAGCTCCAAGAAAACAGTAAGACAAGCCTTCAGAGTGACTTGGAATGACTGCACTAAACTATTACTGACAGAGAATGAAGCGTGTGCTGTAAAAATAACAATCAAAAAAACATTCTCTTAAAATACTATTGATGAAAGCTTCCAAGTAATATCAGTCTTTCTCAAACAATATGGAAGACTTTGAAAGAAGCTTTGTAGGCTTCTTTCCTGCCACCTGTGATATCTCAAGAGGAAGATGCAGCAGGTACTAAGATAATTAACAATTAAGTGGAAGCACAAAGCTGAACGTTATGAGTACTTGAGGTTTCTTCAATATTTCAAGCACACAAATTATTCCAGAGCTGTCTTTTGCTTTGAAGTCCAGCCATGCCTCTTACTATGACAGCAACCTGGAGACATTAGGAATGTCTTTGTTATCCTATAAACATCACAAACAAGCTACAAACAGGTAACAGGTGTGACTTTGCATTTAGGAGATCTATTAATATAGGTACCAGTAGCAGAGCAGTTTATTTTGAAATAACTTCCTCAGTTACTCAGCTGGGGAATTTACCTGACATTAAACCAGCTCACCTGCCACCTCCTCAGCTCAGCCATCCCTGAGGAGCACATTCCTGCTCCTCCCTTCAAGTGTCTTTCTCAGCGTGCCACAACCCAAGTGGAACCCAACTTCCACCTCGGGCTGTGACTCACAGTCAGCTGCTCCAGCAATCCCGTCAGTCCCCACCAGGACAACCGGCAATGCCAGCACTGCCTGCACATTCCAACCACACTGAGACCACTGGAATCTCTAAGAGTTTTCTGCCCCTGTGCGTTAAGATGGTTTTATACAGCAAGGGAGTTTCAGTCAGCCCACACAGGGCTCTGTGTAAACACCCTCCAAGAGCAGGAAGCACAGCTGATGTGGTGGCTGTCTGGGGGACAGCCCTGCTGACATCACTCCAGTCTATGCACACGTATGCCGTCCCTGCTGCACAACTGGCACTATTTTTAGTATAAATTGTGTTTTCTCTCTCAGGAACTGGGCTGTCCCTCCATCCACCACAGCCCTGCCTCCTCCCCCTCACTCCCAGCCAAGGCTGCCTGATCACGCCTTGGGAAGAGACGCCGAACTTCCCACTCACTTCCTTGTCTCTTCAGGGCGGTGAAACCACAGAATCACGGAATAACTGAGGTTAGAAGAGATCACCCAGACCAAACCCCTTGCCCCGGCAGGGTCACCTGGAGCAGGTGACACAGAAACGTGTCCAAGTGGGTTTGGGATGTCTCCAGACACGGCGACTCCACACCCCCCGGGCAGCTGTTCCAGTGCTCTGCCCCCTCCACGGAAAGAAGTTCTTCCTCGTGTTGAGGTGGAACTTCTTGGTTTTTAGTTGATGGGCATTGCTCCTCATCCTGGTGCTGGGCACCACTGAACAAAGCCTGGCACCATCCTCTGACACCCCTTGGAGATATTGGTATGGAACACGAAATCCCTTCTCGGTTTTCTCGTCTTTAGAAGAGAATTCCGAGGTTCAGAGAGCTCAGCTCCTGCCAGTGTCACACCCAGCCCTCCTCCTGCTGCTGCAGCAGCCCCTCGGGCCCCGCAAGCACCGCCATGAGGGGGGATCGCCTCCTCCTTTCCCCGCGCCCCGGGGGCTCCTCGGGAGCTCCTCCCGGCGGGGAGGCCTCGTTTGCCACCGCCACCTCCCCCCGGCCCGGCCCCGGCGGCTCCCGGCCCGGCCCGCCCGCGCTCCCGCCCGAGGATACTCTCCATATTGGACATGCTGGCGGCCCCGGGGGGAGCGGCGCGGCTCCGGACCGGGCTGGGGCAGCGCTGGGCCCGGGGCGGCGGCGGCTCCGGCGGCTCCTGGTTCCGGCCCCGTGACGAGCCGGGGCGGAGCCGCGCCTGCGGCTTCGGGAAGGGACGGACCGGGAGCCTCATACCGGCCCTCCCCTGCTGGGGGCAGGGACACATCCATACACTGGGGTGTTCCAAACCCCGGCCAGCCTGGCCTTGGACACGTCCAGGGATGCGGGAGCTACAGCTTGTCAGCGAAATCTATTTCAGGGCCTCACCACCCTCACAGAGAAGAATTTCTTC
>VZTI01002729.1:277381-290143 GCA_013397865.1 Struthidea cinerea
GCGGGGGGCGCGCGGGCGCGCCCCCGACACCCTCGGGGGGAAGAACCTTTCCTGATCTCCAGTCTGACCCTCCCCTGGCACAGCTCCAGCCGTTCCCTCGGATGCTGTCCCTGTCACCCCCACAGAGATCAGTGCCTGCCCCTTCGCTTTCCCTCTCGAGGAAGTTGTAACTGCGATGAGCCTCCCCTCAGTCTTCTCCAGCTGAACAGACCAAGTGCCCTCAGATGCTCCTCGAGGTACTTCATCATCTTTGTGTCCCTTCTCTGGACACTCTCTCCCCTCCTTTAGTTTGAATCCATCCCCCACTTGCCCTGTCACTCCAGGCCCTTGTAAATAAATAGTGTCTCTTCATCTTACTTGTCGGCTCCTTCAGGTACTGGAAGGCCACAATTAGGTCACCCCAAAGCTTCTCCATGGTGGACACCCCCAACTCTCCCAGCTTTTCTCCAGAGCAGAGCTGCTCCATCCCCTCTAATTTGTGGTGTCCTCTGGACTGGCTCCAGCAGCTCCACATCCTTCTGGATCCCAGGGCTGGAGGCAGCTCTGCAGGGCAGAATTCCCCCCTTCTTGCTGCCCACGCTGGGGATGAGCCCAGGACTTGGGGGGTTCTGGGCTGGGGCATGTCCACCCTCTCACCCACCAGGATATTTAATGATATTTTCTGCTGAGGCATCTCAGACAAAACCTGCCAAAGGAGTGATGCATCTGAGCTGGCAGTTCCTCCCAGGTGAAATGCCTGGAGGAGTTGTGGATATGGTAATAATGCAGGAGTGCTTGTGGCAAATGAACTGCAAAGAGTCAGAAGACACTTGAACAAAGCCAGTAACTAATTATTCTTGCTGGTGTCTCAGGAGTCTGAATTTATAGTGATAAAGATCGCTGAGTCCTGGCTGTGAAAGCTTTGAAACCCAACTGGTGACACCACAGCAGTGACAGACGCCATGTGTGTAATGAGAGAGGTCTGCAGGAAGGATCTTTTTATCCAGAAGATGGGAAAAGATGAGATTTTCTGGATCTGATGATTCTCAGTATCACCAGTTCACAGAATTGTTCTTGTCTATGGTTTAAAACTAAATCTCTGGAGGGCTGTAGGAGAGATTTAACATATTTAATAGTTCTCTGTTTAAAAGAGTCTGTTCCTGCTTGGACAACCCTCCTGTGTTCAGCCTCCTGGAAACTTGCACAGTAATTCTCATGAGTAATAGTTCTTTAAATGAATAAGGGTTTCCAGGGTCAGAAGCAGACACTAGATCATTGAATATCCACCTTTTTTTCCTCTGATATTCCTGGAACTTTCTCATTAGGACACGATTTGGAGGTGGCAGCGATATTAGATAGGAAGTATTAGAATGATCATCTACTCTGAAAAAAATGATTCATTTCAGTGCTGTCAAAGAGAAGTGAACCTGACCTAATTATCCACAACAGTGTTAGAGAACAAAGCAGCAAAACCTGCTCAGAAACAGGAGCATGTAATGTTCTACCTCAATTAAACCTGGAGAAGCATCAATCAGTGTCACACAGGTGACACAGGAGGGAACACACTGGGCTGCAGCTTCCTCAGAGCTGCTCAGGACATCAGCTCACAAAGTCCAACTGAAATCCCTCTTTCCTTTTGACTGCTGAGGAAATATCCTGGTGATATACCTTTAAAAGCTACCTGAGTTAAAAAAGAAATACAGTTTATTGGTTTGGTTTTTTTCCCTGACAAGCATCACTGAATTTTCTTTATTAAAAAACCCCTGAATTTGGAAGAAGTACATTACCAAGCAATTATCTTCAGCAACCTGAATTAAATATATTACCTACTGTGGGTGCAGGTGTAGAGACACGCCAAGATGTTGGCACAGATTGCAATGAAACCTATGTAATTTAATTATTTAGAAATATTTTCATTATAATAACACTCTGGAAGTATAGGAGGGTCCCTCCTGAGCTGTGCTTTGGGCGCAGTGAGGCTTCGCTCACAGGAACTCAGTGCTGAGACCCTCCAGCCTCTCTCACCTGGGAGAAAAAGAATAACTTTGACATTGGAGTCCCTGTTCTTTGACATCTGAGTCACCAGTGCTTGGAAGCTGTTGAATAATCTCTGAACTCTTGGTACAGACCTTCTGCCTCTGAAATGAGAAGTTCGCTGTATGCTAGGTTTTGAAAGGTGAAGGTGCAGTTGGTGGCTTTTTCCAGGCAATAAAATTGTAAACAAATCGGTTTACCTTCAAACAATGGATGTCCAGTGCTGCTCATTAGGCTGAAACCACCTTGCACAGCCACAATTTCTGAACAGTTCCCTCTTGCTTTTTCCATTTCAGTTCTTGATAAATCCATTTTAGAGCCCCAGCCATTTTGTACTGAGTTACCAACTCTCAATTCTCAAATCTCCTCCAAAGGCAGCAATTTCAAGTCCACCTCCTGCCTCCTCCCCTCCTACGCAATCTCCGTTGCATCTTGGATGCAGAAAATATTTATTTTTCTGTAAATTTTATTGAGTTGTGAGTTATATGTTGCTCCCTCCATAGCACTTTGGAGAAATAAAACTGACAAACTGAGCTGCACAGGAGGATGAGCTAGGAAAGAAGTGAACTGAAAAGATGAAAAAAAATCAGAATTATTAAATGAAAGTGCTGGAAACTCAGCAGAATTCAATTTCCAGGCATGATGGAGGTGTATGGATTTGCCAGTTTAATGAGTGCACTTACAGGTGGTGATGGTGTTTAGGGCAGGAAGGAGGTGATGAGGTGGAAAACATTCATTACATAAAATTCTCCTTCTCAGTCCGTGGTGTTTCAGCTCAGTCTTTCTTTTATTCTGCCTCCATCATGCTAGTTTTCATCTCTTTTTCCCCTTTCCTGTGTGTTTCCACATGCAGGAATTGACCAGCCCAGGATTTGTTGATTATAAAGAGCTTTTCAGCACAGTGTGTTACAAACATTTGGCATTTCCTTGATGCCTTTCAGCCAAGCCTACAGGAATATCCTTCATGTTTTGCAAGAGGGAACAAAGGTACATTTTATTTTCAGGGTACCTGAGATCCCATATTGCATAAACCTCCCGAACAGTGGCTCTCACTATAAAATGGCATTTTTGAAATGCATCCAAACCCAAATATGACTTTACCATTAGGTATAAAGGCCATAAACACAGCTTGGTTTTTATTCTTGTGACGATCAAATCCTTTGATTTTGACGTAGCAATGATTTTACTCTGCTCAATGAGATTCTCACCATATGCAATGGTTACAAACCCAAGCCAAATGAGCTCATGAGCGCTGGCTTGTGAACTGTGACACCAAGAGCGATGAGGATCAATTTTAATCACAATAATTGATCTGTTCCCTTAGTCACTCCTGATGTCAGTCACGCATGAGGTGCAAGAGGCAGCAAATGTTAAACAGGAATTCAGGGGGTAGAACATCAGAAGAAGCAAATCCAGGTGTGATACAGCACTGCTGAGAACTCTGACCCTGGGAGAACACTTGTAATTAAAATGCAGGTTTTTTAGTGGAGGCCAATAAAAGCAATACAAGGATTGGACTCACATTGTATTTAAAGTCTACATACAGCACAAAGAAATAAAGGTGATAAAGACGTTGGGGGATGTGGGATCTTGGCTGCATCTCTGAGGCAGAAGCAGTTGGCTATGGGAGGAGGGATGATGTTATCCCTCGGAATGAGCCAGACAGCTTGGCCTCATCCCGTTGGATGGAGGAGCACTGGCACCAGGATGTGCACGCGTTGCCCACCGGCTACTTTGCTTTTCTGCTTGCAGCAAGATTCACCACAGCAGGGGGGACTCTGCAGCTCAGAATTACTGATGGTCCAAAATGCTGGTGACTCACCAGATTTCCACTGCAGGTGGTTGGCAACTGCACGAGTCCGGTTCAGAGAGGTAACGACAAATCAGTGCTGGCTCAGCGTGGAGAGATGATGGCAAAATACAGCTCTGCCAACTGTCTGGACTGGATAAACAGGGATGCTCTGGCTATAGGGAGCCAGCTACCTCCCGGTGTAAAAGGCCTGGTGATCCTGGCAGTTTTTTGTACCACACACTGCACGGTTATATCCTAAAATGGGCATTTCCATGACTCAATAAAATCACTACAAGTAGAAGGCAACAACAGGAGACACTGAGGTTGCCAGTGATGGTGATTTAATCATAGAACCATAAAATCATGGAGTGGTTTGGGTTGGAAGGGACCTTAAACCCCATCCCATTCCACCCCTGCCATGGGCAGGGACACCTTCCACTATCCCAGGATGCTCCAAGCCCCGTCCAACCTGGCCTTGGACATTTCCAGGGATGGATGGGGCAGCCACAGCTTCTCTGGGCAACTGACTGTTGTTTTGTTCAGCACTGAACCGCTGGTTGTTCTTTCACAGAGACACTTCTGTAATGGTTCCACCTAAAAAACACCACTGAAAGTGGACAAAACTGAATTTCTGTTGCATGGAAAATTCACCAAAAATTGTTCTCATTTAGAGTGCCCACCAGAAATGACGGAATTTTCCAGGAAAGGAGAGTCCAATAATTAATGTTTTAGAAAAAGATCATTTTCAGATTTGTTTTTAAATTTTTAATTTTTTTTTTTTTCATAAAAACTCCTCTTACTCATATTTCATGTTCTTTAAACATCATTGCCTTTAAAACCTTCTGGCTGTCCTCTGAAATATTGCCATCTTCTTCAAAGTTTCATGGAAAGAAAACTTCTTCCACCATGGGCATTATTTATCTGCAGCAGCAGAGGGATTTCTCCTGACTGTTTGTGGAACAATGAAGACAGACAGGACTGTAAAGCCCAGGATGAAGTGTTTAGGAATTCAGAGCAAACCTGCCAGGATCTGAAAGGCAGCAGCCAGAGGGCATGAAAGAATCAGTTCAATAAAACCATTTAATTCTCCAATAGCAGCATTAATGATCTGATTCTCCACCTCTGAGATCCCCCAGATTGTGTCATTTTCAGAAAAATTGGTGTAAATCTAAGTTAGGTCTTTTTGAAAGCCAGTAAGACAGGGAAAACCAAAGGGCTCTACATCTCTGGGCTCATTTATTTTTACAAATAAGTTTTTTTCCCTCTTCTATTACCATGAATTTGCTGAATAAGCTTCATTTCCAGCTTATCTCTGCCAGGAGCACTGGCACAACCTTCTACTGAGCTGTACTGGTTGTGTTCTGCAATGGTTTGTGGATGTGCAATTTAAAACAGGGACGTGGGGTTTCACTCAAATCATAACAGATTGAGGAAAACAGACTGCTAGTTCTGAAAAAGATTGGAAAGTTTATTTTTTCACCCCAAAATGCTTCCTTTCTGTTCTTAAATAGATTCATATTTAGCCTTTGAAAATACTCTGTCAACCACTGAGCAAATGAGAAGCCTGGGACAGATTTAAGGAGAAAATTAAACTTAGTTAATGTGACAGGGAAGTGATTTTTCTTCTGGAAAAAGTCTAGTGGAGAGAAGCAGTCAAAAGAACCAGCATGAAGATAAAAAATCAAAATTATTTATTTTTAAAAATTAACCTCCTTTCAATAATAAATCAATACAGCAGGCAGGAATGGCTCTGCCACCACTTGGGGTTGTGTAGCTGTGGTTAAACACAGCCCAGCCGTGGAGGAAGACAAGGACCTCCAAAGGCTCACAGAGACTACAAAAGCTTTTATGTGGAATAGCAATTTTTTTTCCAAATTAAAACAGTATTTTTATGTCCTTGCTTTACCTGTTGTTGCATTTTATTTTGGGACACTTAAGAAATAATCCTCCACAGTACTTTTAGGGTTTTCCCCCTTTCTTCCCAGCAGAAATCACGTGACAAGGAACCCCCAGAGCCTATGTGACTGCTCTGTGCTCCAGGGATTCAGATTTCTGCTGCCAGGGCTGTCTGTGCTGTGCCGAGTGTTTAAAACATGTTTTCTCAATGGTAATCAAAACAAATCCTTCCTCTCAGTGCAGTGTTTATCAGATTCTCTAAAGGAATTGCTCTGGATTTGTCATTCTTTGGAATTGCTGCAATATTGTACAACACAGTAAATAATAATACCAGGCTCCACTACAGCTCCTTTCATACAAAGCCCATGAAACAGTTCCTTGTAGCCCATGAATCCCACTGCAGAGCCCTGCTGCTTCTCCCTCAACAATCCCATCCAGTCTGATCTGAGCCGTTCCCGCTTTGCTTTGCAAATGTGCAAACTACTCCTGTTGTTCCGCCTGTCCCGGTGACTCAGCGCTGCTGGCGTCACGCTGAGGTCAGTCCCAGCTGCGGGTCTGGCCCTCGGGTTCCGGCACGGAACAGTCACTGGGACACCAGTGCCACCACCAGTGCCACCACCAGTGCCACCACCAGTGCCACCAGCGGCCTCTGCCCCCGCTGGGCCACGGGCTGCCCCCGCCTCTGCCCCGCTGGAGGGCAAGGGCCAGCTCGGCTCTTTTCCCTGGGGGTCCGGCTCGATGGGAAGTTGGATCTGAGTCAGCAGGAGGGACATCGCTGTCCTGGGGGACACCAGGGACAGGGAGGGGATTGTCCCGCTCTGCTCTGCACTGCGGCGGCCTCACCTCCAGTCCTGGGGGAAGTTTTGGACCACAGTGTAAGAAAGACATTAAACTATTAGACAGCATCCGAAGGAGGCAAAAAGATGGTGAAGGGTCTTGAGGAGTGGCTGAGGTCACTTGGTCTGCTCAGCTGGAGAAGAGGACACTGAGGGGAGACTCATCACAGTTGCAACTTCCTCACGAGGGGGAGCGGGGGATAATGGTAATTTACAGGCAGTTAATGCTGTTACAGCACCAATGATGCAACAAACCTGCAGGAGGATGTGCAGCCAGGTGTAACCCCACTGGGGACGTTGCTGCTTCCAATGGGAGCCAAAGTGCCTGGTCCAGGCAGCAGAGCAGTCCTGGCTGTGGGAAAAGCCCCTCAGGAGGGACACGGTGCCGCTGTGCTCCCTGTGCTCCCCTCAACAGCTTGGGATGGCTGGAAGAGCGCTGGAGCAGGACATCACAGAATCACAGGATCATTAAGGTAGGAAAAGACATCCAAGGTCATCGAGTCCAGCCTGTGACCCATCCCCACCTTGTCACCAGCCCAGAGCACTGAGTGCCACCTCCAGCCATTCCCTGAGCGTCTCCAGGGATGGGGACTCTGCCACCTCCCTGGGCAGCTCCATTCTGATGCGTGACAAAAACACCTATGGAATGCTTCATGGATTTGTGTGTCCTCACCTGGGTCTGAGGGTGAGCAGCAGCAATCTCATGACGTACTTGGAGCACTGATGCAGGAAGGCATTTCAGCAGTTTCTCTGCTCATCTACAGTATTTCATTCTCATCCCTCAGGTGCTCCAGAGTGCCCTACACAACACAATCAAATTATTGGAGCTCTACTAGGAGAGAAGATTGGATTAGCAGCTAAACAAACCAGATCAGGTTATAGATTTCTGTGCAGTTTTATTTTCTTCCTACCACCACAGGGATATGTGTAAACAGGCACATACATAAAGCCACCAGCGTTTGCCATCCAGGGACATCTTGTTATAACAGCCACACATGTCTGAAGTATAAACATTTTTATTTAGGATCTGATACAGGAGTCAGAGGTGAAGGGCACACACAGACCTTGTCTTTCCCTCTGACTGGACAGGCAGGAAATAGCATTTTCTGAGCTTCCCAGCTGTCCGTCGATGACGAATTCCTGCTTGTTCCCATTTAGCCCAGCTTCAGCTGGCCTGAATATATTCTATTTACAAGTGCCCTGGGATTAGTTCAAGTTGCTCCAGACTTCAGTGTGCTGACGTTGGAGGAGATAAACAGAAGTAATTTGCTGATTCACCATTACAATTTTCATAAAATATGAGTCAGGGTTTTCTTCTTTCATGTAACACGGAAATTAGGTTACCATGCTTTGCTGAGCCCTGTGCTGCACTATGTGTGTTCCCAGTAGCATCTCATGTTCCTGCAGTGTATTTTTGGATGAATAACCAGATTTATGAGGCCACATCTCCTGTTTCCCTTGGCTTTCCAATGAACTGGCACTCACCACTCAGTGCCTTGAGTCAGAGGCCTCTTCTTCACTCCATTTATAGAGTTATGATCCCAAGTGGGTTTTCTGCAGCCTCTCACCTGTTGGACTGTTAAACCTCTGTTTAAATTCGACACTCCCATGAGCTTCTCCAAACCTGGACATCTGGAACAAGGCTTGCTGAATGCCCGTGGAAGAGGGATTGGAACAAGAAGATCTTCAAGGTTCCTTGCAGCCCAAACCATTCTGTGCTTCAAGTCTCAAGATCCACCTCAAATTCCAGAGTAGGGAGACACCTCTTTCCTCAGGTTGTTCCTTCATCTTGCAGCAGGGTCTTCCTGGCAGCCTTTGCATGTGGATTCCCCCTTGGATGTGTCTCCCCATGTTCCTCCTGTTGCCTGGACAAACCTTCCCCTCCTCCTGACTCTGGTGGTGCCTTTCTGGTTTAACACAGAGTAAAATTGAAGTGGTGACTGGAGAAAATGACATCAGCATTTAAATAGATTTCCTGAGGAAATTTTTAATGGTCATTTTTATAGCTTATTTTGTGCTTTTTAACTTTTTCCTCCCTGGTCAAAGGTCAAGAAATTATTTCATACAGACCAGTACAGGAAAAGAGCTAATTCTGACTAATCTCAGGGGGTTGATTGTTTTGATTCCTTTTCATTCTGAGCATTGATGGCCTTCAGAGAGTTTCTTTGGATGAATCAAAATATTCTCCACTTCTAGGTTCAGGCAATACAAAAACTTAACAAGTCTCTTCACATTTAAGAGTAAAACTGCATAAAAGGGAGTGGGCGCTATAAAACCCCTGTCCTCAATGGACTTCTTGGACATTCTTTAAGAGAAATGTGCACAGCAAGGAGCTCTCAGTACTTTCACTCAGTGGCTACTAACTTGAATGTAAATTCCTTCCAAATCCTGGCCGAGCGCTCAATCCAAGGTGCCTGGGGACGAGAGGAAGAGTTTACAGTGCTCTGAGAGTCCTATGTGCAATCTGGCTTCACCCTGGCAAGCTGGAAAGGAAAATTTCTCACGGTTCTGTTCTCTTTGTGCGTGTATGTGTGTAAAAGTGAATATCCAGTTCACCTGGGAAATGCACGTTTACCCACCCCCATGCTGGTTCAGAAGCATGTGCCTAAAGTTAAGGCCATGAGAAATGTTATTTCTGAGGTGATTTCCTTTGAGACAGAATATGCATCATTCATGACATGAAATTCTGGAGTTTTAGAAGGAAAACATAGCCCTGTGATGGAATTTTCCAAAGGTAAAGATTATTTCCTTCCACCTTGCTGAACTGCAGAGTGCCAAGCTAAATGCACAGGGTATCTCAGATCTAAATACATGTGAGAACTGGGGGAGTGCAGATCAGGCTCTGACCTTTACAGTTCCAATCCTCAGCGTTTTACAACTGCCTTTATTGCTCTCACAGCTTGAACTTGTTCTGCACAGCCAAATCCCTGTGAAATTTGATAAAATCTCCAGGTAGGGCTGGACCCCATCGTTGCTGTGGAGGATTTAGGCACTGTTATTCCAGCAAAACATGACCTTGCATTAGGTTATCCATGGCATACTATGGACCTTGAGCTCTGCATTCATAAAACCCCACAAAGGGCACAGTTCCAAGCTCTGTGGAAAACTGGCTGTGCTTCTACAATTTTATTCAGCAAGAAATCAGTGCTGTGCGTCACTGGTCAAAAGATGACTAAGCTCTGGTTATAAATGATAGAAACTGTGAGGATTTACAGCTCGATTATCCCTTTTTACTCCTTTGGAGTAATACCTTACTTCTTCACCAAGGAATTAGAGATAAGCAAATCTTTAAATGAAGTGTTTGCTCAAGAGCTTTGCCGGTGAGAAATGTATTTATGGGTATATTAAGTGCTTTCTGCAATTAGGGCCAAAGCAGGAGGAGGCAGCAAGTGTCCAGGTGTTTCTTGTACATGAGCACAGGAGACCTGGCCTCAGGGGTGGCCTTTAAAATCCTCATTTCCAAACCAAACATAGGGAGCTGGGTGAAATCCTGGCTCTACTGAACTCAGGAGCAGAAGTCCCAGCAACCTCAGTGGCCCTGGGATGTCATCAGACACATGTCCTTGTCCTTCACCCAGTCTCCTATCACTTTTCCGCACGGAGAACGTGGTGCTGCCCGCCCTGCGGTGGCGTTCCTGACCTGCCTGCCTGTGGCCAGTCCCAGCAGCCTGCTGACATCACCATGGCACATTTTTACATCTTCCTCCCTGAAAATGTGCAAAGAGGTAAAGGCATAATTCCAAGAGAATCCGGCTCTCCCTGACTGACATTAAATTGGGTTCATCACCCATTGAACACGAGCTTTTCTCGGTGTACTGAACACTACTCCCTTGCCGTGGTGCTGCAGCTTCCTGGTGATAAAAGTGAAAAAAAAGGAAAGATATGTATCTTTTCCTAAGTAATTCACTGTTTTCCAAGTGCAGGAGGACCATTAACTAATTAATTTGCCCAATTAATCACTCAATAGCTACATACAATGGCTGGGCAAGCCATGGGCTTCATCCTGGCACAGGCTGAGTGTGCAGCTCCCATCGTGGCCCTCTCTCCAGCAATGCTGCCTGTCCAGGTCCACTGGGCTCCCTCCAGCTTGGCTCTGGTGGCCCAGGACCAGGCAACTGGAAAAGAGACTTTTGGGGGCTGAGATTTGGTTTGTGTTTGGAATTTATGAGGCTTTCAAGTGTCTCCTCACCTCTTTTCCCTAACTTGTGAACTGGGACTAGAAATTAATATAATAATAATAAACAAAGAAAAGAAATAATAAACTAGTTTAATAATATAAAGTAATTTAAATATAAATGTTTTTCAGAGCTAGGAATAGATAATATTATAAATTAACTTAATGACATAAAATGAAATCGTCTCAGGAGTGGGATTCTTTAATCATCAAGTGCTTTGTAATCACTGCAATTGCTCCATCATAAAACGATTCCCAAGAGGAAAGATGTTTTTAAGGGCCCTAAAGAATAACAGCTGGTCTGGGGATTTTTATGTTCAACAAGGGTCGTATTTCCTTGCTGTGGATTCTTTTAGGAGAAAAGGTTAAAATCCTGCTTCGGCGTAATACCCAAGAGCCAGCCTAGAAGTGCTTGGGTGCTGGAAGGTCAAGTACAGACACGGCTATTTAAGGTGATTTTATATTTCTCTATGATAAAATGCAGTTTAAAATACTTTCATGACCTTTTTTTTTGCTCATTGTTATGAGTCACTGTACTACTAAATCTGCACTTTTTTCAAAACTAATCATGGCTTACCCATTTGGCATATTTTCTCAGAACAGTTAAGTAAATTATCTCTCATTTTAGGTCTGTGTCTAAGCAAACTTAAACCTTGTACAGCAGCAAAGGTATTCAGTGTGACAGTGGAATGGAAATTACCAAAAATGGCACAGATGCCATAACCTCATCCCATGCCGGGTTTTATCCCATTCATCCAGTGAAGTAATTGATCAAAGATAATAAGTTTTAGAAGCGCACGTTGGAAAGCCTGGTTTTTAAATTGGGTCTTTAGAGCTGAACTGACTCTGTGACATCATGCCTTGTACAGGGAAGAGCATATGGAATGTTTACAGCGGGACCATCTCTGAGCAGAGCCACGCTGGAGGAGATGTCCTGGTTCCAGAGCTGAGGATCACACAGCAGCCAAGCGCTTTTCAAACACTCTGGGAAGGGTGGAGCTGCAGGTGAGGCAGAAATTGGGGGACTGAGTGGCCAAACTGCAGGTGCTGGTGCTCACATCACTGATTTTCCCTCAGTCATGTTAATCCTTCTATTTGCGCTTCTGAAATGAGATTTCCTTGGCAATTACATCCTGTGCATGTGTCTTGCCCAGAGAAGCTGTGGCTGCTGCATTCCTGGAAGTGTCCAAGGCCAGGCTGGACGGGGCTTGGAGCAGCCTGGGATGGTGGAAGGTGTCCCTGTCCACGGCAGGGAGTAGGATGATGATCTTTAAAGTCCCTTCCAACACAAACTATTCCAGGATTTTATGAAATAGTGAGGCCAAACCCACAGACTATTTGTGCAGGAAGGACCTTAAAACCAAACAAGTTTAGTTCTCCATTTTCTTGGGTTTAGTGATCTGAGAACTGGATCACCAGGATAAAAATGTTTTCCACCGAGTCAGTGGGACCTTCTTTCCATGGGCTGACAGGACCTCACATTGCACCAGGGGAGCGTCAGGTTGGATATTAGGAAAAATTTCTTCATGGAAAGGTTTCTTAAAGCATTGGAATGGACTGCTCAGGGCAGTGGTGGAATCACAAAACCACAGAATATGCTCAGCTGGAAGGGACCCATCAAGATCATCCAAGTCCAGCTCCTAGCGCTGCACAGACATCCCAACAATCCAACCCTGTGCCTGAGAGCGTTGTCCAAGTGCTCCTGGAGCTCAGTCCCCGTCCCCGGAGGGATTTAGCAGCCATGTAAATATGGCACTTGGGGACACGGGTTACTGGGGGGTTTGGCAGCACTGAGGTCTCTCGGTGGTCTTAGGGGGGTTTTTCCAACCAAAACAATTCCCTGATTTTTTGATTCCTTGATTCCACGTTCCACAGTTCTATCCCCTCCACAGGGAGCGTGTGGCAGGGGAGGTGGACGAGGCGATGGTGGCCGTGTCCTCTCGGTGTGACCGCGGGGCAGAGCACGGCCGCGGTGCCGGTGTGCGGACCCTCCGAGCCGGGGCTGCGGGTGTGCCGGGGGTACCGCGTGTGAGAGTGGTGCCGGGGGTCCC
>VZTI01002729.1:290719-309282 GCA_013397865.1 Struthidea cinerea
CGGGCGGGGCCGTTGCGGGAGCGGTTGGGCTCGGTTAAAAAACTTGGCCAAGCCCGGAGCGCTCGGCTCGGCTCGGGCCTTTTCCTTCTCTCTCCGTAAGGCGTTTTCCTTAGAAACTTTACGGATGAACTTGTAAAAAGGGCGGTTTGGCGGCGCGGCGGTGCTGGAGGGGGCTGTGTGTGTGTGGCTGCATGTGAACTCCGTCTCACTACGGGCGTTCCTTTGCATGAATCCTAAAAGCTCCCTGGATTTGGGCAAGCCCTGCCTCGCCACATTCATAGTAGCAGTAGTGGGAGCGTGGCATTACTTACTCGCTGTTGGAAGCTCTGTCATCCCACTTAGATGATGACAGCCCTGGTAGCTGAGGCCTTTTCTGTGTATTCTGCAAGGACTGTCCGTGTTTTGGGGGAGGTCACAGCCTGGAGGTGACAGTGACAGTGAAGTGACAGTGACAGCAAGCTGCGATTCTGTGCCCTAAACTATTCGGAAGTGCCTGCATGCAAAGCAAAACTGCTTTCCAGCAACTTGGGGCTGGAATTCTATGTCTTCTCAGCCAGGAATCACTCTCCCGTGCTCCTTGCCTTCTCCCACAGGCATCTCTGATACGTCTTTAAGCCGCTGCAAATCTGTAATAACATTAATTGTTCCCTGAGAAAGAGGAGGGTGGGCTCTGCAGGCTCACACACGTTGTGTTCCGTGTGCTGCCTTAACAGTAACAGCCTGTTCGTGCCTCCCATGAAAAGCAGCCAGGTGGGAATGAATGGGGATGTGCCGAATTCTCCGCTAAAGGCCGAGGGATGAATAATAAATGACAGTGACTCCAGAGCAGGGACTCTCCCACGCTTCGTGCTCCTGACTTCTCCCTAAGCTCTAGACGCAGATGTGATGTGTCTGTCCCATTCAGAAATGTTAAAAACAATCCCTGTGCCCTTTCATCCTCTGTGTGCTGTGCCTGCAGCATCCAGGACTCGGGAATACGGGCTTGATGCGTGGAGGGAGAATAGCTGTCTGCATTATACCTTCTGTTCCTTATGTCTTATCCCTCTAGCATTGCCACAGCTTAGTTCAAAGGGAGCACCAGTAATTCCTTTAATTTGCAGTGCTGCAGACCTTTGACCTCGGGGCAGTGCTGCCTGCACACCCTCCCTGCCCAGTTGTGCATCCCAGGCATAACTTTACAGTAAATTTAGTTTTGTTGCCTCATTAGGCACCAGACACACAGGGCTGTGTGCTCTAGAATGATTCAGCTGCCACACAGAGACATGTCAACCCTTGAGAGCAAAAGCCTGACCCTAAATTCCTGCCCTCCAGATCAGAGCTTGAACTCCTGCTCAAGCTCAGGAGTAACTGCTGACACAGTAGAGTCCCGTAATTTATGAATCGACTATAAATCAGGGAGGCAGAAGTAGACCAAGTTCCTTGAAAGATCACATTGAGACTGAGTTATTTTGGAGAGTCAATTAAGCAGCATTTAGGCTGGCAGTGGAAATTAATTCATTAATTAACACTGCTTGGAGGAATGAAATTCTACCCATGTTTTCAAAACACTCCTAATCCAGAGTGGTTTCGTGGCTTTCCTGGTTCTGGGCTCTGATGATCAGACGGCAGGAGGGATTTGGGCTGTGCCATCCGTGCTTGGCCATAGCAGGGGGTGAAATCTTGGTACCTTGTGCTCTGCTTTCCCTCTCTCATTTGTGTTGAGAAGCCCTTGGAAGGTCATCCTGAGGTTGTTGACAGTGTTTGTTGAGTTCTCAGTACCTTGATGGTCTCTGCAAATGGGGATAGATTTTTTAAAATGGATTTAACACGTAGTTATGTTTTCCATGGCATGTATCTCTTACGTGTCTATGTTGAACCCACTGGTTTTAATGGTGAAAGTCAATGAACAGTTAGAGGATTTGGCGGCAAATTCCAAGTCAAATTTCATCATCCAGGTATGGAGTGAGGGATGGTCCATGGAGAGTGGAAGCGAGCTCAGGGTTTATCTTACAGATGCTCAGCCAGGAACAGACCAGGCCAATTCTGCTCCCATTTACACCAGAGCAATCCCTGCTGAATTGAATTGTTATTCAGTCAATTCCTTTATCAGGAACTGTAGTGGTGGGACAGAGAGTAGTTATTTCAAACTGAAAGATGGAAGGTTTAGCTTCAATATATGGAAGGAATTGTTTCCTGTGAGGGTGGGGAGGCCCTGGCACAGGGTGCCCAGAGAAGCTGTGGCTGCCCCATCCCTGGAAATGTCCAAGGCCAGGTCGGACAGGGCTTGGAGCAACCTGGGACAGTGGAAGGTGTCCCTGCCCATGGCAGGGGGTGGCACTGGATGGGCTTTAAGGTCTTTCCCGACCCAAACCATTCCATGTTTCTATGAATTTATGCCATTGGGATTCA
This sequence comes from Struthidea cinerea, assembly GCA_013397865.1. NCBI lineage: Eukaryota > Metazoa > Chordata > Aves > Passeriformes > Corcoracidae > Struthidea > Struthidea cinerea. Next base: position 293,108 of record VZTI01002729.1, read on the forward strand.
AACATTAAAAAAATATAAATACTTTAAAAATTGCAGTCTGGCTTTTTCCCTTTGCCACCATGATCTTCATGCAAAAATAATTATTCGAAGCATCAGCAGGGAATCTAGGATGCCACAGGGAATCAGCAACATGCCATTGCCTATGGCCATGCTGAGTTAGTGTGGTACAGCAGGGGAGAACCCAGCTGCAAAACTGGAGCATAATATTGAGCGTGATTCCTTCATGTTGCAGAATTGCTCACATGTAAACCACCATTTCAGTTCTTTTCTAGCCAAGTTGTTTTAGAAGCTCTAAAAACTGTTTCTCTCAGTGTGTATCACCAAAAGGAGGGTTTTCCTCCATGAAACACCACGAACGGGTACAGCAGATGTTGATTTATGTCCACGTCAGCTGATTTTCTTCTCCATTACCCTTTCTGCTGGATCTTTGCTTATCCAGCAGGTCCTGTCGCCCTGACATCCGATGTCAGGTTGGATGTTTTTGCACATTTGGTGAAAGCTTGACTCAGTCTTTCTCCCCAACTTGGTGTCGTCAGGCGCATGATGGTCATTATGAATTATTGATAGTGATGGAAAAGTCACGAATGCACAGCTGTGCTGCAGGGCCCGGGCCTTTTTCTTGGGTTTAATCATCTCTTTATCTCCTCTCTGCCTCTTAGTAATAATGTCAACAGAGATTTCATGCTGCCTTCACCACAAAAGAGGAGCAGTTCCCTGCTCTGATGCTGCAGCCAGAATCCTTTTTCCTGCTCTAGTTTGACCAGAGTTATGCAGATTTTTAAACTGAAAACTCTAGAAAACATTTCACTTATCAAAAAACTATTTTCATGGGGAATCTAGGCTATTACTGATGCAAAATTAAACATAAACTCTTGTGCAGCAAATACTTTGCAGATAATGAATAATTCATTTCTTTTTCCCCACTTTTACAGTATAACTCATAAAATTGGGAAAATGGCATTAAAATGAAATCCCACTGCTGTGTTTTGTATTCAGAGAGTAACTTTCTAATATAAGTATGGAAATTAATTCATAAAAATATGAATTCTATATGAACATTGTAAACACAAATAGTAATATAATTAAACAGTGGAAGACACAGCAATCTTTGAGTAGCTTGTGAGACACATTCCTGTGGAGGTGCCAGCCCCGCCTGCTCCAGGATACAGAAGTTTTCCCAATTCAATTTAAACTCCCCCCTTGCTGTAGCAGTCAGGAAGAGCCTTTATTTGGAGGGTTCCTAAACTGCTGCCCAAATCAACCTGGAGCCTGGGCCTGGAGCTCACAGCTTCTGCCTTGAAATGAAAATGCTCCTGGATTGGAACAGAGTAATTGTTTAACAGAAACACTTTTCTGACATGTGCGGAGCAGAGCACAGGTGATGCAGAGAGGCCTTCAGGGTGCATTTCTTTCAGCTTTCAGGCTCCTCCCAAGGAAAACTCCAAATCCACTCTGGGTGAACCATCAAAACCCACCCTCGATACCCCAATGGGTCATTACTGATTTAGAGGGGAAAACCCCACACGGCGCTGACTGAAGGAACTGATTGCAGCCTCCAGTAAGGTGTTTTGGGTATGATCAGTCAGAAAAGAGAAATCTGTTCAGTGGATGTGGTTGTGTTGGAACCCTCTCAAAACAGACAGAAATGTGATCCTGGAGGATCCTCTCATGGTTTAGTGGCCTAGACAGTTCTTGGGGATATTTGATGCTTGTCCTTTGGTGTAGATGAGGGGAGGGTGGTTCTGGAGAGTTTGTGAGGAGAGCCTTGACTTTGTAATGCCCTTTTTCCCCTGAAAGCAGCACATGGCATCGCTCATCCCTCTTCCTCTGGCGTTTGAAGAGGAGAGATGATTATGAAGATGGTTAATAGATAGAAAAGAAAGATTGTTTCAATTTTTACCTTGCCTGCTTTTGCTGCAGTTTAGTCATAATAATGAGAGTTTTTGATAAGTGAGCTTTGGATTGAGTCACTGGGATCTCGAGTGAGTAAATAGATTTTGGGATTAGTTTGAGGAGCTGAGCAGAGCAGTTAGGAGAAGCTGCAGCACAGAGGGGCAGGAAGGAATCTCTTGGATCCTTGGACCTTGCTCCTGCCACTTTGGGGGGCATCACCTTGAAATGGCCTGGGAGAGCTCATGAGGTGTCTGAGCAACCTCCACATCCACCAAAGCTCATGGGAGACATGGAAACCTGGAAGGTTTGAGGGTCGATATTCCTCAGGGTGGGACCTGGGAGTGGGGACACCCAAAGGAGTGACCAGCTGGGAGACTGTGGGACAGAGGGAAATCCAGGACACAGATTTCCCTCTGTCATCTCCCAGAACCTGCTGGATCTCAGAACAGTCCCGTGCTCCTTAGGCACGGAGACACCAAGGGAGAAGGCTTGGGAATGGGTTTGTTGGTGCATGTCGCCACAATTCGCATCCCGCATTCAGGAACAGGGAAATACTCTCTTTAAAACACAGGGTAATTGTTGACACAGTCATTTTTATTTTTGTTTCTCCTTCAGCTGAAAAAATCCTGGGAACCCTGAGCGTAGAGTAAGGAAATGATGCTTTTTTCCTGCAGTGACTGAGCCAATAAAAGGCAGCTGTTGGGAATAACGTCCCAGCAGGCAAAGCAGCTCATCAATCTCAGCTGCTGCTTCTATGAACATATTATATAATAATGCCTCTTCTACAAAAAAATGCTATAAAGGTCTCTCTCTTCTTCCCCTAAATATCACCAGGGGAAGCCATAAATTCTACTCCAGTGTTAATCTGTTCTATCATGGTGATATATCCATTAATGGATATCATATATCCATTAAACCTTCCATCCTTGCACAGAAAGAAATAACAATATTTCAGTGTTAAAAAGAAGTTTGTATTTTTATGCAAAGTGACTGATTTGTCTGACTTTTCCAGACTTCACATGCTGAGAGTCATTTATCTGAGCAGCCCAGAACTCTTTGCCATCAAGGCCTAACTGGCTGCTCACTGCCAGGCTCAGAGCAGAGCTCAGCCCTTGCCAGACTTAACCCTTTATTCCAGCTGCCAACGTGAGCCGTCAATGCCTGGATTTGGGGGCAGGTCAGGAACATGCATCTAGCTAATTAGTAGCCCATCAGGAGCTGGAAAGCAAATGAAAGCTGCAGACAGGCCCTGGCACAGCAGACAGGTCCTCACAGGGTGAGCAAAGCAAGTGCTGTGCTTCTGGCAGCACTAAAATAGCATTTTCAGGGATAAAAATCTGCCTGCTGTAGCATGGAGGAGAAATCCATTATATTCCTAAAAAATGAATACCACAGTCCATACCTCCTTGGGCTCTAATTTCAGCTTTTCCTGCACGTTATGCAGATATTTACACTTAAATCATACTTGCAATATTATCTTTACTAAGAACCGTATATAATTTCAGCATAAAAGCTGAGATCGTGGAACACAGCTCAACAAGGAGTAAATTCCTGTGGATATTAAACCATACAGTGGCCCTGCTTAAGATAGTCAGGGAACTTGAGTGGGTGTTGGGAACTTTGCAGGATGGGGTGCTGGCATGGGAGTCTTGGAAGGAAAGCCTGAGAATACAGACTGTCAGTACATGTTTGAAATGAGAAACAAATATAAGGAAGTGCCTTTATGACAGCAGATGAATATTTACAGAAATATTTCATTCCAGCACAGCCAGTGAATGAAATTCCAGCAACAGGATCCTGGGCTTACTCTAAATGAACCAACAACCTCACGTGCCAGGAAGCAAGACCTTCCTGTCAGCTGCACACTCTGATAGAAAGGATCTAAAGCCACTACACAATTCATAATACTTCATTCTGCTGAGTTATTATTCATTCTAAATTTTATATGATTCTACTACGTCCCTGCTAATTTGCATGTCTATTAATAATATTAAATTCCCACTCAAAATCCCGTAGGGAAAATGGCAAGTTTATCCTTGCAGAGGATTAAGCATGACCTGAAACCCAGAGTCTTTATAAGCACTTTGGTGCTTTTTCCACTACTTTTACCTTATGATTTCCAACTTCAAAGGCTGTTGTTAATACCTGCAGGACTGCCAGGCTGTAATGCATCATTTATTATGTCCAGCAGGTGACTGGTGGTTAACACTGATCTCCAAATGAATGTGGTTGTTTGTTGGGTTTTATTTCCTGCAGCTTTCCCGGGAAGCTTCGTGTTTCTGTCAGTGACAAGATGACAATTCATATTTCTACCAAATGATCCAGTGACTCATCCTATTAACTCCGCTGGAATACACGCTTCCAGTCGTCCTGCCACGGTGAGTCCGTGGAATTTTGCATCTTTGCTGGGAATATTGTTCAGGACTTAGTCCATAGTATGTGTTTGGTAGTACAAATAATCTTTTCCTAAAGCAGGAACTTCCCAAGGATGACCACAGCCCCAAATAGACCAAATATTGCATATGACAGCTATTTTTTAAAAGTTATTGAAGTGTTTTAGAGCAATTGAGATAGTGGTGGCCTCATGTTTTGTACACTGCTTGGTTGGTTTGGACTGGAGGCCCTGTGAGATGGAGCCTCATGTGTTGTGGGAACTGATATCAAGTCATAATAAATCGGCCCTTGAAAATGTTGCCCTGTGAGGGGATCCCCATCTGGCTAAGAATGAGTGTACCATGAGTCATGATGGGAAAATGGGACATCCAAAAAGCCCTGAATATCCAGCATGACAGCATATGGATTATGATTTCATACTGGGTGCCCAAATTAAACTCCTCATTTTGTGTCTCCTGAGAACTCCCAGCTCGTCGAGCCAATATCCTGGAACATTCCAGTACAAACATAATCCCAGGATGGTTTGGGTTGGAAGCGCCTTTACATCCCATCTTGTTCCATGGGCAGGGAAACAGCTGTAGTTCAGGATGCTCCAAACTGCATCCAACCTGACCTTGGACACTTCCAGGGATCCAGGGGCAGCCACAGCTTCTCTGGGCACCCTGTGCCAGGGCCTCCCCACTCTCACAGGGAAGGATTCCTTCTCAATATCCCATCTAATCCTGCCCTCTTTCCCTTAAAGCCATTATCCATGTTCCTTGGGTTGGGTGGAAAAAGTAGGACACATTTTTGTGGATCAACTCCCCTCTTGTGTTTACTTTTGTGCCCTTGAAGGTGACATTCCGTGGCACGGCCCAGGCCAACTGCTTTGCAGCGCATTTTGCCCACCTTGCAACCTTATCTGCCAGGGAAGAGCTGATATCATTTGTTATCCGAGGGAAACTCAGTGGTAACTGGACTGAAAACTGATGGCAATTCATGCGTTATCTCTTGATAACAGGATAAATAAACACTGCCTCCACCGCGTGCATTAACATTAATGGAAGGAAAAACTCATGGAAAACACTGTCAAACCAGTTTAAATATGTCCCCATTTAGGTTCCCCACATGCTTTACTGCTTCTCCTTGTCTCGTTTGGGTTTAAATTACGACTGGAAGTCCCTCCACGTTTGACATTCTTGCCTTTGGAGCTTATGCCAGCTGCAGTCCTGAAGTAAGTGAGCAAAATACTTCCAAATGCCCATCTTAATGGAGAAATGGATCTTTCAATTAAAATAAAGCTTTAGCAGGAGATCACGGAAATCGTTAGTGATGTACATCATGTGTAAGCAGGAAAACCAGTGCAGAGATATGAGGAATGGCAGAATTTCTGTGGGTGTTTCTGGAGTGATCCCCCAAAACATGGACACCACGGCAGCTCCCAAGACATTTTGCTACATCTCCTTTTTAGCCTCTTCTCCCAGGGAACAAGGGACAGGATGAGGGGAAACAGCCTCAAGCTGTGCCAGGGGAGGTGCAGGTTGGACAGCAGCAGGAATTTCTTCGTGGGAAGGGTGGTCCGGCATTGGAAGGGGCTGCCCAGGGAGGTGGGGGAGTCCCTGTCCTTGGAGGTGTCCAAGGAAGGACTGGACGTGGCACTCAGTGCTCTGGGCTGGTGATGAGGTGGGGATGGGGCAGTGGTTGGACTCGGTGGTCTTGAAGGGCTTTTCCAGCCTCTCTGATTCTGGAATTCTGTGATCTGTGAAAGGTCCCTGCACAACCGATTTCAAGTGCAAAGTGAAAAGAATTGGAGCATTTAAGTATTCCCAACCTTTATTGTAAACAGAAAAACATGGCAGCAGATAGAAGCAAAGGGAAGAGGATGGAGCTGCCACAGCTGCACAAAAAGTATTTCAGCTGTATCCTGCCTGAAAATGCCAGCACATGGCAAACCCTTTGAAAACACACTGAATCAACATTATGGAATATATAAAAAGAGAATCTAAACAGTTTATCAGTAAAATATGAGCTAAATTTGATGAGACTGTTCTCTAGACTGTAAGTATCTGTTTCTATGAAAGTTGTGGGGAACGTGAAAGCTGTCATTAGCATGGCAGATTTGCTTCATTCAGATGTAAAGCCAGATCTGCTTGGGTTTTTTTGATGAAGCTCATGCACGGTGGTGTGCTAAGAGGTGGTTAATGAAACATTTTAGCATCATTGTAAGCCCAAACTCAGAGCTGCTTGGTCCAAAAAGAAAATTAGAGCCTCTAATTTCAATAGAAAAATAAATGATAAAATTTAACAATATTATGTTTAACGATCCAACAGTATCCAAACATTTTTCCACATTGTGACCACTTTATCAGCTGAAGCTGACCACTCAAGGACAAGTTGGAAGTTGAGTCAGGGAAATATTTTTCTAACCTTAAAAAAAGGATAATATATCACAAAACTTGTCTGGGTCTGATCCATCTTATTCTGTGCTTCTCTAGCCAGTGTATGTAAAAGAAAACACCCTGAAAACTGCTTTTCCTCGTCTGGCAGATGAGGATCTTTTTATCTGGCAGAGATCTTTAATCAGGTATGGAATTCAGGGTCTAATTGCAGTTTGTGGTAACCTTTTAAATCCCATAAACAAAAAAACTTAAGAGAAATCACTAGGAGAGAATCTCAGTAAATTACAAATATTGATGAAGTGTGGTGAAAAACACCCTCTTTTGAATTTCACTGCCGTGGTGGTGGTGTTTGTGCAGCTTCCATTCGCCCACGTGTAGACTTTAGGACAAGAAAACCCTGAATTTGGAACACATGAGATGCTTTGGGGTGTTCCTGTGGAATTCTTTGGCAGGGTGCAGCAGGGAAGCCTTGGGGAAGGCTGGGATTGGGGGTGCCACTGAGGTGAGGTGTATCTGCATCCAGGGATCACGGAATCCCAGGATGGTTTGGTTGGAAGGGACCTTAAAGATCACCTCCTTCCAGTTCCACTTCCACTCTCCCAGGTTGCTCCAAGCCCTGTCCAACCTGGCCTTGGACACTTCCAGGGATCCTGGGGCAGCCACAGCTTCTCTGGAACCTGTACCAGGGCCTCACCACCTTCACAGGGGGGAATTTCTCCCTAATTTAGTCTAAACCTCTCCTCTTTAAAACCATTCCCCTGTCCTATCAGTCTCCTCCCATGTAAACTCATCACCCTCCATTGCAAACAGCACCAGTTTCCAAGGAATAAAGTGATTTTCCAGCCTCTTTTCCCATTAACCAGCTCAGTACTCACTTGTGCTTGGCTTCATCCGAGTGCTGCGGTCACGTTCCGGGAGTTTCCTTCCCTTCATCCCAGGATCTCTTGTTTTACACAACACTTTGACTAATTACAACCTCAGTGTTGCTGCTGATGTATTGCAGCTGAGGTAAATTACATTAATAATAACTCCTGGCATTAACCTGAGCACCTCAGTAAATAAATTTGCCCCTGCTTTGAGAAATCAAGTTCCTAAGGACTATAAGAGTGCCTGGAAATTGTTCTTGTTGCCAGACAAGACTGAGGAAAAGAGCAAGAGAAAATCCTTCTAGGAGAGTGCAAGGTTAAAGTATTGGGTTGCAAACTGGTAGAAGATTAGTAAATAATAAATACTACTACTACTACTACTAAAGTTTACTTAGGTTTACCTGCAAATTAATTCAATTTTTGAAAACTGAATTCCTGGTTTTTTTTCCTAGTACATTTTCCTCACTTGTCAAAGCTGGAGGTGTTATTTCAGCACAGAATTCTTTAATATTTATCATAAAACATTAATGGTGAAACTCTGAGCTCCCAAAGCCTCCCCAGATTCTCCAGGAATCACTTCAGAGAAATGACATTTTGAGGGACGACTCTTCAACACAAAAGAGAGATTTACTGACATTACCTTCTCCTTTCAGTTTGAAACCTCAGTATATTGAAATAACATCTGAAATACCTAAAAACATGTAGCAATAAAGGAAGGATTTCTAAGCTTATTTGGGGATACGTCCATCTTCTGACTTTCCAAGTGTTTGAAGAGGGTCCCTCTGCTAAAAGGGGATTGAATTTCAACATTCCCTTTTCTACTCCCCTTTTTTTTTTACATCACAGCATCAGCCTCAAAAAGGTCAAAGTTTTGCAATATCAGACAAATGCCATAATAAAAACTACTGCTTAGACAACAATTCTGACAATTCGAAGTTTGCTAGGGGATCGCTGGCGCTGGTCCACCACAATCTGACATATAAAAAGCTGGACTTGATGATCTTGGAAGTCTTTTCCAACCTTAATTCTGTGATTCTATGAATGACTCAGGTGACAACGTGGCAGAAAAAACATTTGAACAAAACCCTCTCCTTCCAACCTGCCTCCACCCAAGGCTGTCCCACTTCCAGAATTTCTGTAACAGCTGTGTTTTAGGATAAACTTGTGCTGGGTTGTCATAAAGGCTCTGAAGGATGCTTAGCAATAGTTTTAAAGGAATAAGCATGGAATTCTAATGAATATGTAATGGTGAAATCATTAGCGTGTAAAATTGGCAGTGCTGTGGATGGCAATTTCTCTCCTTTTCAGTTCAAATGTTGTGTCCTCTCAAAGCCTGCAGGAAAAACATGAATATTTCTGAATACACCTGAAAACATACCTGTTATGTTTGTGGAATTATGCACTATGTACACTATGCCAGGAGCTACGTGGTTGTGCCAGCCCTGTGGGACCGATTCCAAGACCTTCACACTGTCAATTAAATTCCCAACTTCAGTCCTGCTTTAGCCAACTTTTAAAACATTCCTTCAACTTCAAACATCTGGTTAGTCCCATTCTTTGTCATGAGGCCAGGAAGGTGCTTTGAATTACATATGCTCCTGATCAGCTTAATGGGAGCTGAAATTCCAGCAGAAGTATGTGAAATAGAGCTCTGCCATATTCGAAGCCGTTTGGCAGCTCACAAGTTACTTGAAATTACTAAAATATTCCAAAATGTGGAGTCTGAAGGCGAGGGAAGGGGAATGTATGACAACGTGCATATGGAGTCACTACCGGTTAAGAAACAACAGTGGGGACTTTTCAGTAGTGTTATTACTTAGTATGATTTTATTTTATTTTTATTCTTGAGCTTTGGCTGAAAGAATATGTTTGAGCCATCTGGCTGCAGAAACACCCGGGGGTGTTTTGGTAGCAGGTTCTGGGTGCTGGCAGATTCCCAAAGGCACTTCTTCCACCTGCCTGGTGCCTCACTGAGCGTGTTCACATCCCACCTGGACACCACCTGAGTGTCTCATCTCCTTGCTAGATGTGATGTTATGAAGGCAAGATACCATTTTAAGCTGAGAAGTTCCCAAATCTGAGCTTTATCCCCTGTATTCTATAGGTGTTTCTTTACAGACTCTGTTGAGGTTCTTTCTCCGCAAGACTGGAAGGGGTTGCCTCACCAGATCTGCAAACCATGACTTGTAGCATTGATACACGGATGTAAAACATGGTTAATGGCTTAGAAGGGAAATATCTTCCTCAGAAACATCGTGGAAACAGCTTAACAGTTATCAGACATCCAGTCCTTAAACCACAAGTGATATTAAAGGATGTGTGTGTTTAGATGAGCCATAGAGGCCAAAGTTCATCCAAGGCATATGGCTGGATAAACAAGGAGCAGGCTGCATCATTCCTGGTTTTCACAAAGAAACTTCCTGGTCTTCTAGTACTTTTAAGTATTCAAGTCACTGAAGATCAAGGGAGGTGTCTAGGCAGGACAGAAAGAACAAATTTGCTCATTTTGCTCCTTTTAGTTCTTCACGGTGAAATTTATTTGGAGTTTTATTAGAACCACCAAGTATTTTGTGTTATTAACCTTTGAGTAGTTTTGAACTGGGTCTATATGGTTTTCTGCATTTACTTTGAGTCATGGGTTATACAATAACGTGATGGCTTCTCAGCAGGATTAAAACCTGAGTACATTAAAATTCAATTAAAAGCCTGCAACAAGTGCAGTGGTTGACTCAGACTGTTAACTGGGGTTGTGTCTCTGTAAAATGAACAGCTCTGTCACTACACTGAGGAAGGAAGTTTGGTATAATCAAGTGAAATGTCCTCTCTCGTATTTCGGGAAGTTCTAACATTTGTCTCTAATTCCTCTTTCTCCCTGTTTAGCCAACTGATATCACAATGACTGAGGACTTGGACCACAGATTCAGTTACCTCACCTGGGATCAGATTAAAATCCTGGATCAGGTTTTAGCTGAGGCTATACCTATTCATGGGAGAGGAAATTTTCCAACCCTGGAGGTAAAGCCGAAGGATATAATCCATATGGTAAAGGAGCAGCTCATTGAGAAGCAGATCCAGGTTAGAGACATCCGCCTGAACGGTTCCACTGCCAGTCACATCCTGGTGAAGCACAATGGAACCAGTTACAAGGACCTGGACATCATTTTTGGAGTGGAACTTCCCAGTGAGCTCGAGTTCCAGGTCGTTAAGGAAGCAGTTCTCAATTGCCTGTTGGACTTCTTGCCAAAATGTGTTAACAAGCAAAAAATCACGGCTCAGACCATGAAGGATGCCTACGTGCAGAAGATGGTCAAAGTCTCCACGGACCACGACCGCTGGAGCCTCATCTCACTGTCCAACAACAGTGGCAAGAACGTGGAGCTGAAGTTCGTCAGCTCACTCCGGCGGCAGTTCGAGTTCAGCGTGGACTCCTTCCAGATCATCCTGGACTCCATCCTGGCCATCTACAGAGCCACAGACCGGCCCCTGACACAGGACTGTCACCCCACCGTCATCGCTGAGAGCATGTACGGGGACTTCAACCAAGCCATGGACCACCTGAAATACAAACTGATCTCCACCCGGAACCCGGAGGAGATCAGAGGAGGCGGCCTCCTGAAGTACAGCAACCTCCTGGTCCGTGACTTTAAGCCGGCGGATGAGGCTGAAATTAAATCTCTGGAACGTTACATGTGCTCCAGGTTCTTCATTGATTTTCCCGACGTTGCCGAGCAGCAGAGGAAAATCGAGTCCTACCTGCGCAACCACTTCATTGGGGAGGAGAAGAGCAAGTACGACTACTTGATGACCCTGCGTGGGGTGGTGAACAAGAGCACAGTCTGCCTCATGGGACACGAGCGAAGGCAAACCCTCAACATGATCACAATTCTGGCTTTAAAAGTGCTCGGAGAACAAAACATCATCCCGAACGCGGCCAACGTCACGTGCTACTATCAGCCTGCTCCCTATATCAGTGACAGAAACTTCAGCAACTACTACATTGCTCATGGACAACCCCCTGTGTTCTACCAGCCGTATCCTTTCCACATACAGCTACAGAGCGGGATGGTGTAGGAACGCTCCGACCTCCAAGCACTCACCACCCCTCTCTTTCCAGTTCTCTCCTTAATAAAGGCCTCATTAAAGTGAGTTTTATCAGCACTTTTGAGTTAAGGACATATTTTTGTGCAAGTTGCCAAAGTTGTTTGGTTGATCAATGTCTAACTCACCATTAAGCAGGTGAAATAAGTGAAGCATCTGTCATTTGTGAAGTGTTTATACCTTGATGTGTGTTCAGCTGTATTTTTTTGCAATGAAAAGAGAAGGATATAAATTATTCTAATTTTATAAAAATGAAATGCACTAAGTTCTGGGTTCTAAAAAAAAAAAAAAATTCTTAAGCAAAATTTAAATGGTGTCGATGAAAACTGAAGCCAATGAAATACCTCTCTGTAGAAATGCCTGATGTTAGAAGGGACAGTGCTCCGGGTACATCAAAGTCAATCATCCCTTGGTTTTATCCATGCAGTTCCAGCAACATTTATTTGCAGCACCTTTGAAAATACACATTGATGGGTCATCTCTTGGTAGTGTGAGCTCTGCGGATCATTCCTCAGGTCGGTCAGAGACTCGGGGTCACTCCCCTCCCCAGAGTACTGGTTCGTACTGGTGAGCGGGAAATGCCCCTACCAAGAGCAGACTCAGCATTTTGTGTATCCAAAATTTCCACTGATCCCAGTGAAGGGTTTGGCTGCTCAAGTCAAGCAGCGTCAGAGCCCAGGATCTGCCTCGCAGATAATGAAAGCTGTAAGAGATACAACTGTTCTGATTAAATTGGTCTTGAAAGCCAAGGCAAGGGAATGAGAAAGGAGGTGAAAATTGAGCAGATCAGGCTCGCTTTCTATTGCTAATTTGTTATTGATCAGAGCTGCTTTAATGCGCAACAGAGTCAGGAAAAAACTCCAAAAGCCCAGGACTGCGCTATTTTTAGGTGAATTAAAACAATCCTTGGCAGTGGCATTTGAAAAACAATTTTATACTGGTGAAGTCCTGTCTGTGTTTAGATACCTGCACACATCCACCAGTAGCAAACGAGGATTTACGATCAGGAAGCAAAATGTGAGTTACACATTTGTGTGTGTGTGTGAGTGTTTACCAAAGATAAGTTTTAAACATGTCACATAAGTGCCTCCCTGTGCCAGTTGCTCCATGAAATGTTGGAAATGGTGCCAGAGAGCTCCTGAATTATGGAAAGGGAAACGTGGAAAGGGAAACACGCCCTGGGGTTGCAAAGTGTAGCTGTGATGGGCAGAGGCTTCACTCCAGGATGAGCAGGTTTGGGACAGATGGATATGAAGTGGTGTCACCAAAACCAAACATGGGAAAAGGAATATGGAACAAGAAGGACTGGTGGGAAAAGAAGGTTTGGAAGGGGTGTGGGTATAAAGTGGGAACAGCCAACTGGAAATGCAAGCTGTAGAGTTTCTTACATCGACTTTGTGTGTCGCTGTGTCGTCCCTGTTCATCCTCATCTCCTCCTGCTCCAAAGCAGTGGCTGCATTGCATCTATTTACTACAGCTGTCAGGCCTTGGGAATTTCTTCTACTTGGGCACAAGAGTTTGATTTATTTTACACAGAAATGTGGTCCATAAATGTGCTGTTTTAAATCAAACATTTCTTAATTTTCTAAGTCCAATTGCCAGTGAAATGTAGCTTCCCTTTTCCCTGTTATATTCCTGTACATTTGAACAAAGAATTGTTCAAAGACAGCTTTGCTGATCATCATCACTAAAGTCAACTTTTTCTGTAAAATACAGTGCAAAAAACTGGTATTTCTGCAACATAAGAAGGGTTTGCTAATGAAGCTGATTCGTTTTGTGATGTCTTTCATGAATAGAGTACTGTTACTTTTGCTGATTTTTCAGGTATATCCAATTTGGTGTCTGAAAGCACACTTTATTCCACTTCCACTAAGATCTTTCCATTGGTTAAACAATATTTAATAAAAACCATCAGTTCTAAATGCTCCGCGATCAGCTGTGGTAACACCATATTTGCATGAAAGCACTTCTAGGGAGTTCCCTCTGTCAGGAGCAAAACTGAGTGAGACGTGGTGGATTCCTTTTATTTCTGTTTTAATTGAACTGTCTGGATGACGAAGGGAACCTTTACATTTAGTTTGGTGTTCGCCATATTAAATAGCACTGTGAAATTCTGTAAGAGCCTTACGTGGGTCATGTCCCTGCTACTGCTTGGGATCTGCAGGGATGAGGAGCTGAGAGCTGGACTGGGGAATCTGTGGGAATCAGGCATCCAAATGCCTTAAATTTCAGAAGGAATGGGGCTCCTAATCTCTCTTTTTTGTCAGAAAGTCTCAGTCCATCTGCACTGGCCTGTGACCTTAATGTAGTGTTGCCACTTTGATTTATTACTCCTCCACTCCTGGTTTCCTTGGTTGCTGGGTGGAAAAATGGGTTGATCTTCCCAAGAACCAGGGAATGCGTCAGGCAGGAAGGAGCATTTTCAGCGTGTCTTGCATGGCCAGTGATCCAATACCTGGAAAAATTCTTCACTAAGGTGTTCTCTAACCAACAAGTAGAAACATGCATTGGGTAAAGGACTAAAATTCTTTTCAAATCAGATAGTGTGGAAGTATCAGGAGTGGTGAACTCGCTGTGGGTTTGTATAAACCAGCCTGTGCACTTGTACAGAACTTTATTGAAACATATATTGAATTCTGTCACCTCTCTGTTGATCCAGGTTAGGTAAGGAAGGGCTCAGCCAAAGTCCGTGGAGCTGGTGGGAAGAATCCACCTGGCTGCAATGGGCTTTGTACCCCAGGAAAGAGGAAAGACTTAGGGGAGCACCTACAGGCAAAGGTACAATGCTATCAATATGCAACAATCTCTCAGGTATTAATAAACCCTTTAAATTTATGGAAAAAGGTCTTATATTTCTTACCTAGAGGTAGCTCAGTTCTTACCTAGAGGTAGCTCAGTTCTGAAGGTTGAGGCTGTGATTTTGTATATGTAAGCATATATATGTAATTTATTTCGCCTTACATATATAAAATCTCGTTATCTACACCTACAGGGGCAATTAACAAAACCTGATGGTTTTAATTATTTCCTTCCAGATGTTCTGTTGATACGTGGCAGCAGCAATTGACCTGGAGGGGTTTTTTTCAAGGTCATAATGACTCTGTAAAGTAATATTAAAAAGGGGATGATGTATTGACTGCTGCTTGCAACACACTGATATCAGTGTGTAGGATGAAATATTGGAACCTCTTCCCCAGTTGTTACTGATTTTATCATGTGCAGATCTAAATCTAAAAGAATTGAGAGTTTTCTCAGTGCCAGTCTCCTGAGCTTCATGTTTGCATTATAATTACGTCTCGTTGTTACAATCTGTTCAATGATTATAATGCCTGGAAATTGTAATGCTGATTTTATTTAATCACAAAACTTCCTAGGGTTTACAGCTTAAAGTAATCTAATGTTGTCAGGACCTAAGTGTTAACAGTTTCAAGTGCTTTCCTAAAAAAATGTCCTTTGAATTTTGTGTTTTGTTGTAAAAGGTCTATTTGAAGCAAATACTTTATGGTAGTTCCTTTAAAATGTATTTTGTGAGCTTTATACTCGACGCGTTACAGAGGTTTTTGCAATGGATAAAAGAAATGCAAATTGTCCTCAGTGGGAGTGTTGCCTCTCCATGTGTTAGCCAGAGGATCTGTGAGGGAATTTGGGTGGTGTTAGAGGAGTTACAGTGATAAATTGGGAATAAATTTGGAGTTGCATAGGTGTGGATTCAAGATGAGCTGCAAAAATACCTGGAGAAAGGAGGGCAGCGAGCTCAGTTTTGGTTTGATCCTTTTTCTATTAAATTAATCACATGGAAGGCCGTGCAGGACAAAGCTGTTGCAGATGAAATATTCCTCTTAATGTGCCATCTGAAGCTGTGGAAAAAAATATTGTAATGCTACAAATGTGTAAGAATCCCACCAATTTGTAGGTCATTAGTCCACGGTGTTGACTGGTGCCTTTGGGTATTCGGGGGGTGATCATTAAAAGAACATTTTATTTAACGTGTGGTTTCCTGTAATCCCTTCATTGCTCCAGCTGGAGCAGGCAGGTTTCTCCAGGAACTCCCAAACTGGAGTGGGGTAACTGCAAGAGAGATGAAAATTTGGTTCCAGTTCCTTGGGTGGATAAACCACAGGCTCAGGTTCATCCTGGCAGACCCACAGGGGAGGTTCCAGAGCGGCCGGGTTCCCGTGGATCTCCCATCCCTTGGAATGGCTCTGAGCTCGTTGTCACCAGGCTTGTGTCAAATACTCGCATTCGAAGTGCCTACATCTCTATATTTATATAATAAAAACCTGACTGTCTGCTGGGTCAATAAAATTAATACTTCAAGGACAAAGGATTGGATTTCACATATGCACATCCCCATAAATCTAATCCCATATTTATCCAGGATTTCTGGTGATGTTGCACCAAGGTTGGAGAAACTCCCACAAACTTACGGGTTTTAGCTGGGCAACATAACAGTTACATTTCTGGTTGTTTACTTGGATTTTCTGGGCTTTGGGGAGTTGGATTTGGGATTTTTTTTTTTTTTTTTAAATTATTATTTCATGGCCTG
>VZTI01002729.1:309320-340408 GCA_013397865.1 Struthidea cinerea
TTTGGGGAGTTTGATTTTGGATTTTTTTTTTTTTTTAAATTATTATTTCATGGCCTGGGCTTTGCACTACTGCTCCTTAATTCAGAGATTTTAAAGAGGACAAGACAATATTGTTCTTTCTCGAGGGGGGGGTTGTGTCACAGCTGTTAAATCCCATGGACTCTCAGAGTCTTACAGAGGAAGGGGCAGGAACATTCCAGAGATTTTGACCCCATGTGAGAGCTTGGAAATTCCCAATTGACTCACAATGGTCCTCAGTGTTTTCCCCAACTCTGCTCAACTCTTCCCTGGGCACCGGAGCCATCCCAGGCTCTGGGTGTGGGAGGGCAGCAAGACCCCTGCACTGCAGGGAAACCTTTTTTCCTCAATTTTATCCAACATTGCTAAAAACAGGGGGTTTTCACCTGTTTTTCACTGTGCAATGGGTAAATTTTTGTAAAAGCCCTCCCATTATTTTAACCAGCAAACACCATTTAATAATCTTTTAATTTCCTGACTGTTTTTTTAAAGACGGTTGGATTTTTAAGAGTTTGCCTCAATAAAATGGGAAGTGGGGAAGTGAGAAGGCAGCACATAGAGGGGAGTTTCCCTTCCTTAAATATTCACCAGATGCTTTCCTGAGGAATTAAAAATCTGAGGAAATACACGAAGCTGAGCGAGAGCTGTTTTGTGTTCTAGTCCCTGCCACCCCCATTTTTTCTGCTCCATCAACCCCCATCATTAAATACTATTTCATAAGCAAGCAATTTTCTTCTTCCCAGCTGTCTCCATATTCAGCTCCATTTCATCCTGTGCCATTGCAGAACCTGTGCCTCGGAAATCACAATTAGTTACCATGGAAAGCAATTCAAGACTGTAATAAATACACTCGAAGGCTGCTCACTCTGCCTAGGATTCCAAAATAAAAGTAAGAATAAGTCCTCTGGGGAACTGGATGCAGATCATGGATGTTTATGGGCAGCGTGTGCTTGTACATCCCCAGGTTAATGGCATTTTTTATTTCCCTTTCCTCATGTCTGGGTGCATGGGAACAGCAAAACCCTCCGTGATGCAGCCCCGCTCCCTCCCAAGCCCACCCTCCAACAGGAACCCCTTCCCCCATCCTCTATTTCATTTTCCTATAAATATTCCCATCCTGTTGTTGATAGGAGTTTATTCACACTCCCTCTGGTTTGCTGCCGGGACAGACAGGGACAGGATGCTGCCCATATGTCCCTGGATTTCTGCACACACGGAACCAGCAGCGTTTCCATGTCCCGGGAGCTGCCCAGGGCCGGCTTTGCCCTCCTGTTTTCCCTCTGGAGCAGCAGGAGGATGACAATTCCCAGCTCGAGATGATGTGACCCCGCAGTGCTCTCACCATTCATGCCCACAATGTCTTCCTGCAGCATTTTCTCAGCTCCTGACATTTTCCAGACAATAGGCTGGAATCGCAGCTCGTGGTTCTGTCTAAAGGATCCACATGGATGTTGGAATAGATCCCTTTTTGTTGTATTGCCTGCTTATCCCTGGCAGCTCCTGGGGAATGGCATTGCCCAAGCAAGGATCTGGATTCACCACCAGCCTCGTATGGCTGATTTACCCCCAGGTCAGGAGAAAGAGCTGTGACCTTCTTAAAGTACCAACAACTCATTACACCTCCTCAAAATTGATTCAGCCAGAAGTTCCATCCCAAACACTCAGTTGTGGAACATTAGGATCGTTTAGGTTGGGAAAGACCTTTAAATACCGTATTCAGTGAATGAATTTCTCAACTCTTATTGCAGGAAAACAAAGTGTCACAAGTGTTCCCACCCGAGGTGTGAGCCAGGCGTGTGTGTTGTGCTCCTTTCGCTGAGACACGGCCCTGGGTACATTTAGGTGCTTTCCTGAACTGAAATGGGATTTTTCCCCAGGTCATAACAAGAAAACAGCTTCTAGGACAAAAACTCAGGAAGGGCCCTGGCAGAGCATGGTTTGGGTAAAACCTATCTGTGCTTTTGTGAATGTACAGAACAAGGGGTGCTCAACAGCCATGGGAAGCCAAGGAAGAAGGATCCCAGCCTGGAGCTGCTCCCTTGGTCCGGGTGAGGCTTGGTGATCTCAGCTTTGCCAGTTTGGGAGGCAGGATGGAACCTTAGGCCGTGTCCACGTCCTGCCCGGTGGCCGTGAAGGACCTTCTGTCCCGCTCGGCCGGGGACAGCGGCTCTATGGAAACACCGCCGGACCTCGTTATTTATGGCACTTCAGTCACCCTGGAAACAAAGTAGCTGCTCCCAGACACGACTTTTAACACAGCTAATTATATCATTAGTGTCAGGGCCACTTAACCACGGCCAGATCCTTTCCCTGGGCTGGTGCTGCCAACGTTTCCATGGGAATGACTCGGCTCCACACCTCGGAGGGGGCACACCTGAGATGTGACAGGACCAGCGTGAGGTGTCAAAGCTTTCTGCCACTCCTGCCAGGGCATGCTTGGTGGCTAATCCCAGTCCTGCATTGGCTAAGAAAGACTATTTGGAGAGCAAGAAACTGCTGATGAATTCAGTCTGATTTATTGAGCGCTCTGCCCTGAAACATTTCTGGTGCCATCCCTGTGTGTGGGACTTCAGCAGCGCTCCCACCTCAGAATCCACTGAAGCAAAAGAATTCTTTCAATAAAAGATAATTACAAAAAAAGAGCAAAGTGAAAGCTTTCCTCCCTCTTTCCCAGGGCTTCCTGATCAGCCCCAGCAGTGTTGATCAGCACTTCAAGGTTTCAGAATGACTCAGAGGAGGTTTTGGTGGGTGTCCAAACCATTCATTGCCTGGCACAAGCCACTGGTTCCATGGGGAATGTGACCATGTCCAAGAGCCGTGTCCAGCCAGGATCTGCTGCAACAAGAGCTTGCCAGGCTCCTGAGATCCACAGGCAAGCAGGAAAACGCTCTTGTTTTCCTCCTCAGTTGTTCACACCTGGGGCCAAATCACTGCTGATGGGTTTTGTGAAGTTTAACAGCATCAGAGCCTCACATTATTGGCTTTAGTTCCTGACTGAGCAGCAAACAGCTCTGTAAAGAGCTAATAAATGATGCTTGGAAGAAAAAACCACTAAATTATTAAATCCCTGTCCCGAAGGCTGCACACGTTGGCTCTGCATCCTTATGGAGCTTCTTCCCCCCACAAACAGCACTGATGGATGGGCTGGTGGGTCTGGGGCTGATCATCAGCATCCAGCTGTTCCACAGAGGTGCTGTCACCACGACTGGCTGGGGCTGGCAGCATTTTGGGGGCGATCAGTGTGTTTTCAGAGGCTGATCCCTCCCCAGAGCTGCAGGTTTCTGAATGAGGGGAAATAAGAGGAGGGATGGATGGGCACATTAAAGCTGAAAACAGTGCTTGTGGATTTAGAGAAATTGGTTAAAAAATAATGAAAATCACTAAAGAGCCACTGAGAACCACATGAGTCTGGTTCCCCTCACCTGGGAGAGAGGGATGGCTTCGTTAGCAGGTGATAACCAACAGATCCAGCGCTGCTGGAGGCACAGGTTTATCCAGGGAATACGGAAAGCACAGGGAGATGGGTGTTGTGGAGATGTCCCTAAAGCCCTGAGAATAAACCCAAGTGCCTGGTGGATATTTTTCAGCAAAGACAAGTCGTGCAGTTGGGGTCTGTTTCGCTGGGGTTCAGCTCCACAGTTCAAATGCAATGGAAGTTTTTCCCCTTTTGGTGATGCTTCCATTTATCCCCTGTGCCCGCCACTCCCCATGGAACATCCCTGGGCCCAGCCATGCACCCACCTCTGACATTCCTTTACAGGAGTTCTTGAGGTTCCTCTGCCTGCTCTGTGCTGCAGCTGTTTCTTGCTCTAAAGCAGAAAAAAACCTGGCAAAATGACATGTCTTTGTAGAGGAAACAATGTCAAAATGAAACTACTCCAGACTGGAAATAAAAGGAAGCAGGTGGCTCTTGACTGGAAACCCTTTATGGCAAGGTTTGGGCTGGATTTGCCCAAATTCCTGCACCCACCCCATCCCTTTCCACCCCAGCCCTGGGAAAGGCAGCGGGAGCAGGGCTGGGGCATGGTCACCCCAGTGAGCAGAGTGGGTTTGGGCTCCTCTCCCAGATTCCTGTTGGGAAGACCTCATGGAAGGCAGGGCTGAAGGGCTGCAGCCACCAGCAGAGCCTGGTCATTGTCTGTGCTCTCCATGGACAGAGGGGAATGGGGCAGGAATGGCTTCCCACTGGCAGAGGGCAGGGTCAGATGGGATATTGGGAAGAAATTCCTCCCTGAGAGGGTGGTGAGGTCCTGGAATGGATTTCCCAGAGAAGCTGTGGCTGCCCCGTCCCTGGCAGTGCCCAAGGCCAGGTTGGACAGGGCTTGGAGCAACCTGGGATAGTGGGAGGTGGAATGGGATGGGATTTAAGGTCCTTTCCAATCCAAACCCTCCTGGGACTCCATGTGCTGCTCAGTGCTGTGCCTGGACTGACCCTGGCACAGATTCTGCTGCAAATCCGAGGACATTCTGCAGCAGAATTCCCCCTCCCACCAAAGTCCCCTGGCAGCCTCTGCCTCAGGTGCCAATTAGTTCAAACCTGACTCCAGCTGAAGAGCACCTGCTCATAAATATCCACAAATCCTCCCACATCCTGTTTGCATCATCCTCCCTGTGCTTTGGTGGGAGAGAACATGAGTAAATGACTGACTCACAAGGTCTTATTTCCCAAATTTCATGCAGTTTTCGAGTTTTCCTTGTATTTTGCATTAAGATGCTTTTATAACCTTCATTACACAGAGCGCAGACCCAAATAGCTCTTGAATTCATAAATATGGAGCAATCAATGTATTTTATTTTGCAATTATTGGGATAAACAAATAGAATATTTTGGGGCTGCTCAGATGTGCTCTGTAAGTGATGCCTCCCATTGTCCTTTGATTGTAAGGATTTGCTAAATGAGCTTTAAAGGGTCTATTAGTATTCATTAGGCAGAAGCTCCCTTACATTTTCTGCAAAATTACTGAAATAGAACTGTTTCTTCTGCTGATGACGTGGCTGAGCTGCAGCCCAGCTCAGTGCAGGTTTATTACAGGTGTCTTTTCGGGGTTCTGCCCCAGCCCTGCTCAGGAAGGTTACAGAGCGGCTTTTTCCAGCTCATGGCTCTATAGCGAGCACAGGGGTGGGCTCTCACCAGTTTTCTGAGGATTTCCAGGGTCGAGTCCATTGCCCAGCTGGGAAATGATGCTTGAAATCCAGCTGGATGTTGGAATGCTAAACCAGCATTACCAAGCCAACACCTTTGGGGTGTCCCAGTGCTCCCCGTGGTCAACCCCAAAAGTGCAGAAGGTGCTGCCAGTGCTGGGGTGGGGGAAGAGGAGGTGACCCCTGTCCAGGGGGGTGTGGGGGCACGTGGCAGGCAGCTCTTCTCATATTTTTTTAAATATTGTTTTACATCAAATGCATTTAAAACAGTTTGCACTGTTATATTTTTTTTGGTTGGGTTTTGAAACGTAAACCAAACTTTTTTTTCTTTTTAAATAAAACCAACTGCAACCAAAAGCCCAAAGAACAGCTACACAAGTCCAGAAGGATTTATAAAACCACAGGTGAAGAGCTGAGGACTTTTTCCTAGTAAATTAAGGAAAACTTCATCTAAGGAGGGTTTCAAGGCTCTCCACATGGTGGAAAATTCTCGAGGA
Organism: Struthidea cinerea; assembly: GCA_013397865.1. Lineage (NCBI taxonomy): Eukaryota > Metazoa > Chordata > Aves > Passeriformes > Corcoracidae > Struthidea > Struthidea cinerea. The sequence goes on from VZTI01002729.1 coordinate 314,978, forward strand.
GGTGGGAAAGATGAGCTGAGGCTGAAACAGGTTGTGCAAAGGGGTGAAAATCCACCAGCACAGCCCTGCTGGATTCATGGAAGAGGAGGTTCTGTGGGAACATCCACACCAGTGGCTTTGTCAGGAGCAGGAGGCAGCGCATGGGAACAAACCTTCCTGTGTCATCCCTGGGAAACAACACCCACTGCCTGTCAGGGCGTGAGGATATAACACAATAAATACATTTATACTGGAGGATATGACAGAAAAGCAACCCCAAACATGAATGGTGAGCTCTGCTGAGAGGAGGTTTGTTATGGGTTTGTTGTGGAGATGCCAACCTGGATCCTGCCAGGTGATTAATAACCCGGAATTGGAACGATCCCGCAGCCAGTTCAAGGAGCTGAATGAAAAACGAGCGAGGGCAGAGCAGGGGGGGAGGCTGCAGGATGTGACAGAGGTAAAAAATGACTGAGGGGAAGCACAGTTAAAAAACCAACTCAAAACCAATCAGGAAAGCTATAAAAAAAAAATCAATTAAAATATAATGAAGGCTAAGACATTCTGAATTTTCCTCTTCACGAAAGTCTGATTGAATCAGCGCAGGGAGTGGAGGAGTTTGGGCTCTCATCCTGAAGGGAAACGCTTGTTGGAATAGTGATCCATCAGACTGGGAGAAAAGTTCATCATCAGGGGATTACTTATGGCAAAAGAGAATGCCACCCCCAAGTCACAGCAAACTGTGGGATTTGGCTCAAAATCCCCATGGAAGTGGCAGAAGCCTCGTTCATTATCCGGAGGATCTGTTTGGTAAAGAAGGGAACAGGTCAAGCAGCTGATGGCTCTATATAAATATTGAAATGGCACCAGAGCAGCCCAGCATTTGTGTTGCCCAGGGGTTTAGGCTAAATAAATGAAGCTGGCCTTTCCCACCTTGTCCTCTGTAGCTTGGTAAATATTTGGGATGCTCAGCCACCGAGGACAGAGTTTGGGAACAAACCCACACCTGGCACTGAATTTAAGAGCAAATAGCTCCATGCTCCCACTTTGAGGGAGGAAATGATTGCTGCTTTCTGGTTAGGTCAGAATAATGAAGAATTTAGTAAATTTGTTGCTTAAAGGCATCTGAAATTACAGATAAATGATGTAAACAGAAATCTTATTGATCTTTTGATCCATCCCAGGGTCAGGCAAGGATGAGCAGCTCCACGTTTATGACACGTGATGTTAATGCATGGAAAGACAAACTCCAGCCTGCTTTCCTTGACCAGGAGGAACTCTGCTGGGTTTAATGGACTTTGAGGCATCCTGAGAATTCCATTTAGGACCTGGGATGCGGTGTGTAGGCGAGGCATGAATGAGTCAATGAGTCAGGGGTTTTTCTCGGTTGGAAGAGGCACAAGCACCTCCTCCCGATTTTCAAGGGCAGAGCAACACATTGATCCCATCCCTGCCCAAATCAGGGATTTTGCACGTCTCCATTCAAGGCAAAATCACTCCAATCGCCGTGTGAGTGTTTTCCTGCCCCCACAGCCCACGCAGAGCAGGGCAGAGGCTCAGCAGCACCAGCCAGAAATAGAAACACTCCTCAGCAGAGCTTGAACTCCCTGCACTTCCCCAGCCTTCGCCTCACGCAGGGGAAGGGCCACGGAGTTGTTGCATAAGTGGGCTGCTGCAGGAGCTGCTGGGCTGGAGGATCCCTGGAGAGGTGGGAAGGGACAAATCCCAGCTGGAAATTTCCAGCTGAGCTGTCTGGGATTCAGGCTGGTGGCAGGTGTGAGGAGAGCGTGGTCTGAGCCGGGGGTGATGTGCCACGAGTGAAATGCCTGAGTGGCTTCCCTATAAAGCAATTGAAATGTCACAGTTTTATGCACAATGCAAAAGAAAAGGTATTTCATGGAATCACGGAATGGTTTGAGTGGGAAGGGATGTTAAAGATCACCCCATTCCACCCCCCCACGATCCCAGGGACACCTTCCACTATCCCAGGCTGCTCCAAGCCCCATCCAACCTGGCCTTGGACACTTCCAGGGATCCAGGGGCAGCCACAGCCTCTCTGGGAAATCCATTCCAAGGCCTCCCCACCCTCACAGGAAACAATTCCTTCCTTCATAAATCCCCCACTCCCCAAAACAGAGCCCAGTACAACCTCTTGTAACAGCACAGGGAGAGCAGAAATGCCTGGAAATGGAATCCAGTCACCAATACAAACCTCTTCCTCCAACCCCTGGCTAGACCAAGGCAACACAAACAAATATTGAGGGAGTAAAACTGTGTGATCAAGGAAAGAATATTACCCCACCAGCTTTATTGGGGTCAGAATTTACCCACTGGATGAGGCAGGAAGGTTTGGCAAGGAAACACCTCTTCTGTCCACTCCATGGCTACATCCCCTCCCCTTGGGGGCTCACCTCATTGAGATAAAAATGGGGAATTATATCGATGTGAATCCTGCAGCTTGTTTTGCATCAGAGGAGCTTTGCTAGCTCCAGTCAATTATCCATTTTGAGTCTCAACCAGAATTAGTTTTAGCGGTGAGAAGGAGGGCCCTGTATCACATTCGTGATTAAACCTGGTCCTGCCTGCTGTGGGTGTTGGTATCTCACCATGGCCCTCCAAACAGGGAAATAAAACGGTGCCAAACCTGGAAGGGAATCCTGAGTGTCCGCAGGTCTGGCTCCTCCCTGCCCAGGCTGCCACAGTCTGATTTGGGATGGAAGAACAGTATGAATCTACACTGGGTGATAGCAAAGATGAGATTTCTCCTAAAATGAGCCTTCCCAGCTCTATGAAGTGTGGAAAAACTCACTCTGAAGAGGAGAAAACTAAACTATCATCATCGTGAACGCTGCTCAGAGATGTCTGCAAGAGCTCTGCTGAAATGTCACAGACAAACGAACACAGTAATGTGATATTGATACATGAATGCAATAATGGGATATTGCCGTGCACGTCGTGGGAGCAGAGACAGAGCATTTAAGTGAGCAATCACTCCCGGGTGTAAAACACTGCACAAGCTAAGTTTGTAGTGCCTCGGGACGCTGTGTCATCCCAGGTCACATTTCCAGGTGGGCTGGGACAGATGAATGCGTCCTCCTTGACTTGGCACGTGGTTCTGGAGACTGTGTTTTGGCACTTAAATGGGATGTGGGAGGCAAAATGCCCAGGGAAGGATCCTGAATGGCACCCAGGAGGCCTCTCCCACTCCTCCTCCGGCCCCACACTGAGTTCATCCAAGGTTTCCCTCCCAGCTAAATCCAGCTCTGCCACCTGAGCTATGAACATTGGGGATTTGTCTCCCAGCCCCCCTTTCCCACTGCTGCATATTCTCAGGAACATCAAATCCTACAAACCTTTCATAGCTGGGTTAACACACACCTTTTATAAAGACAAAATCCTGTACTCACCATACAAAGTTATTTGTGCTGAGGGGAAAATAGAAGGAACACAGCGGACTTCCAATACAGGGGAGGAAGGGAAAGCACAGGAATTGTGGACATTGAGGGAAATTGCATCCTTTTACCCCAGAACAGCCCAGAACTTCCACAGCATCCAAGCAGGAACATGAAGAAACAACCCCACATCTACAACTGAGTGTCTGCGACAGCCAAATTCTGGCTGGTTTGGCCAGAAATAGTTAATTTTCCAGTTATGGGACATGCAGGTGGCAGCCTGGATGTGGCACTGGAAACAGGAGCTGGCAGGGGGCATGTGATGACCCCAGATCACCGCTGCCAGACAAGAATAATTTGGGGTCTATTTCATCCCTTGAGGGGTATTTGCTGTTTCTCCCATCCTTTAATTCCCCCTGAAAACAGTTTCCTTGCCTAGGTTTTGGGGGCTGGGACTGCTCAGAGGATTTAGATCCTATGGAGAAGGATCATTTCTGCTCATTTAGAGCTGAAACTGGATTTTTACCCACGCCTGGAACACGGAGGTGTTTTTGTCACCCAGGTGGGATGGGGTTCCAGGGGCTTTCCTTCCACAGCCTCATCCCCCTGGCTGGTAACCAGGGACAAGCCTTAAGAATTCCCAGCTCTTTTAAAGTAGCACAGCTTTTTGCAGATTGCTTGGCTTGTTTTTCAGGGAGACAGAAACACCAGAGTTAGATTTGCTCAAATGAAAGAACACCTGTGAAAAATAGAAAAGGACTTTTACCTGCAGAGCCAGCCAGGAGACAAACAAGAAAACTTTAATGAAATAATTATGATTTGCATAAAATTGAAGGCAAAGAACAATCAGAGACCCTTATAAGATTTCCCCTCCCCAGGGTTGGGAGACAGGACAGGACCGGCTCAGTCTCTCCTTTTATTTACTCAGAACACCTGGTAGCAATTTCTTGCAGGACATAATTAGCTTTTAATTAGCAGGCAGGTCATTTGTCACCTGAGCCTCTTGAGCAACACCCTGGTTGCTCCAGCTCCGGGCATCCTGACCTCCCTTGGTGAGGGACCTTTGCTCACAGGAGCTGAGGTTATGTTTGAGGTAGTGCCTAATACTGAAAAAAGAAGTTTATTTCTGGTATTATTGACGGTGGCATTGATAAGGTGATGCTTTTTATCTGCTGTAATGAGCTGTGTCCCGGGGGCTGCTGGTGGTGGGGAGACTCTGGAGATAATGAGTGGAGAAAGGGGCAGGGCTGCTCTGGGAAGGTTGTTCAGGAGCAGGGAGAGGGAATGTTTGGAGAGCTGTGCAGCAGCACCGTCACCTGCTTGAATGTTTTGTCACCTTATTCCAGCTGTGCCCACATGGTTTGAGCTGTGGGCCAGTAATTAAAGGGATCTCTGCCCCGGATCAGCGTCAGCAGAGTGGGGGATGCTCAGATTGGCTTGTCAAGGGTTCCCGAGTGTGTCAGAGGTGTGCAGGAGGCCCTTTACCTGCCCCTGCCCTGCTGCTCTGGGGGATTAGATGGAAAACCACAGCGTGGAGAGGAGCTCTGGGCTATTTTAAGGAAAGACATTTGTTAATCAGGGTGGAAATCTACTGAGGAGAGGGGACCTGGGCACCGATGGCTGTGCTTTCCCTGGGTGCCCGCTCGGAAAACATCCTCAGAATGTGGCTTAAAAATCCTGGATTTTAATGCACCTGCTCATCCATCTGATTCACCCAAACACTTGAAAGCTTTTCTCTTGACTTTCTGTGGGAGAAAAAGCTGAGTAAATATTTTATAGGGTGGTTCGGAAGGGTAAATTTGATTAGGGTGGATCATATTAGGGGATTATTGCCTTCCTCTGGGGCGGCTCTGTAACAAACTGCTCCTTCCCTGCGCTCCCTGGCACGGGCTCCTTCACAGGTGCAGAGTGTGCAGGAGAAAAGAAAACACTAAACTTAGGGGAATGCCATGGAAAACTTTCTTTGTTGATAGCTCGGGGCAGAAATGCTTCCTGACATGTATTGATTCAGCAGAAAGTCTATGATATATAATAATGCCACTTTGTCATTTTATATCCAATTATTTCTGCTCCACATCCTTGGGATTTCCCAGCTGAGCATTATGAAGTGGGCAGAGAGCAGCCTGCACTTTTTAGCTTGCTTAAAAACACAGATGCTGCTGATCCTGGAGGAGCAGCTGAAATTCTTCAGTGTGGGCTGGGCAAGAAGCCCCCTCGCATGGCCAAAATGCTTTGCTCACGTCTGGGATTCCCCTAAAAGCGTCTGCTCCCCTGATTTTCCTGGTCTGTGCAGCTTTCTCCTTGCAGGAAGCTAAGCTGTGACGTTCCCTAAGTCCCTCTGTGCAACGGTGACACAGCAGCCCCTGTGTGAGGGCTGAGGGCTCAACCCCTCGCTGAGGTCGGGAGCAGTCTGATTTTCTGCACAGATCATCTCTCACCTGAAATTCAGCTGCTCTCACCTGGAATAGCTGTGGTGACTCCAAACACTGCCTGAGCTCATTACACAAATAATCTACGTAATGAGCTTCAGAAATTAATTGTTATTGATGCTCAAAACCACTGCAAAAGACCTTGTGCTCGTGACCATTGTTCTAATTAAAATTTTCTGCTCTGAAAATCTGAAACTTGAATTAAATTTAAAAAGAAACAGAAGTGGAGAAGACTCCTGTGTGCCACTCACAGCGTCCAGTGAGTTGTTTCTCATGGGCAGATGTGATCTGAAAATAATTTTTGGCTGAAGGAGGGCAGGTTTCGATCAGATATTAGGAGGAAATTCCTCCCTGTGAGGGTGGGGAGGCCCTGGCACAGGGTGCCCAGAGAAGCTGTGCCTGCCCCTGGATCCCTGGAAGTGCCCAAGGCCGGGTTGGACGGGGCTTGGAGCACCCTGGGATGGTGGAAGTTGCCCCTGCCCATGGTAGGGGCGGAACTGGTGATCTCTGAGGTCCCTTCCAGCCCAAACCATCCTGGGATTCTATGGAATGGCTGGAGAAGGTGTGAGGTAAGAACATCTGGGGCCACCAGGGGAAATCGTGTGGCCCATCTGATGTTTTGCTTTGTACCACCTTCCAAGGAGAAACCATTTCAAATACCAACAGCCAAACACCCAGAACACTGATCCTTGCAGATGACAGACCACCTGCACTTCCACGTTTCCCCCTCATCCCACCTTTGCCCATTTCCCAGACAAAGATAAAAGCCCTGCCACGCAGATGAGGTGCATTTCCCGGGAGCTGATCCATTTATTTTCCCTCTGATATCATGATTATTATTTTCCATTGCACGCTCGCCCCTCGCTGCCTCGGGCCCGTCATTAGCATGCGGAGCACGGGCTCTTTAGGAGCTGTTAACATTCATTAGCACTCCAGGTCCTCCCGCAGAGCCAACCTTTCCTGCCTCATTGTCATTCTCTCCGTGACACCGGTGGCACCGGGAGCCGGCAGCCGCCGAATTCCGACGGTGGCTTGGCTGGGTGACATCAGAGCCTGCGTCACCCTGGTCCTTCACAGTTGTCCCTGGAGACACAGGGAGTCTGGGGTGGTAATTATTTCGATTCCTCTTGAGCTCCAGAGGTTTCCGAAGGGTTTCTCTCTCGCTGTCCTGTGCAATCCCGTTGTCATGGTGACCGGGCGGGATGCTGGGACCTGCCTGGCTCCCCTTCTCGGAGGATGGGCTGGCTCGGGATGGAGCTGGTGGTTGCCGGTGGAATTTTGCCACACCTGAGGAGGAATGTTTTAAAAAAACCAGGGAAATCTGCTCTAAAAAAGACTTGGAATTTCTTGCTTAAACCTGATGACCAGGGATTCAGGATTTTCATTATTTTCATAGAATCACAGAATGGTTTGGGTTGGAAGGGATCTCAAAATCATCCAGTTCCAAGCCATGGGCAGGGACATCTTTCACTCTGTAGATTAGGTACAAGGATTAGAAGCCTAATCCTGGGACTGGGCTAAACTTCCCATGGTGAGCAGTTGTGGAGCAAACCTGAGCTGGGGCTCCTTCGTGCTGTTCCCTCGCACAAATTTACCTCCCTACACAGGTGATCGTCACTCCTGTGACCACACATCATCCCAGCAGGACTGAGGCTCCATAACTCAGTGCTCCATCCCCTGAGGGTGCATGGAAAGGTCCAGAGGCGGGGGACCACCCTCCCCCCACCCAGCTCTGCCAGGCGGATCCTTCTCCATTTCAGCTGGAAAACACAATTTACCTTCCAAACAACTGCAGAACTTCCTGCTGCAGTGTCAAGCCTCTCACAGGACCACGTGGTGCACGGAGAAGTGTCCTTGCAGTTTTGAGCAGGTCACCCTTTGCGACCTGGTTTTTGTCAGAGCGGCTCAGCTGACGTGTTCTGCTGGACACCGTGTCCGACACAACCTGTTTGTGGAGTCACTGCATTCGTTAAAAGCAAAGAAACCGAAAGAACATAAATTTTGCATTATCTATTTACTCACATCTCCTGGAACAATTGTTTATTTTGGTGGACTTCCAATGCCCTGGGCAGACAGGTCATTGGAGCCACTAATAACATTTCTTTCTCCTCTGCTCAGCCTGTAATTATTATCTTTCTCTCCCTTTTATCTCTTCTTCACTGTAGTAATAAAGTTCTGATTCTTCAGTGGTACCTCAGGATGTCTGAGCTACAAGAGAGATGCCCAAAGGGATGCGCTGCCACCAAAGCAGGAGACGACTCCCGCTGAATTTTAATGGGATGTTGTCAATTCAACAATAAATCTGCTTCTTCTTGCTGGTCAGATGAAAACTTCCAGGCATGGGGAAGTTGGTGACAGAGGAAAGCAGGAGTGCTGCTGCCCAGGGCAGTCCTCCGTGGGCGCCAGTTGCTCGTGGGCTGGATGAAGTGAGAGGAGATGGATCTCGCTTGCAGAATTTCCCTGGATCACCCTTGCTGCAGGGTCCACGGAGAGTGTGGTGGTTATGGAAAATGTCTTTATGTTGCCACATTTCACTTCATGATCTGTGGAGTGGGGGACACCTGGAGAACACTTCCCTGTTGGCAGGTTTTATCTCACTTTAAATGGGTCACCCTGGCACCAGATCACCATCACCTCCAAGTCCCTTTCCCTCTCCTCCAAGAACTCTCCAGCTCTTGGATCTCTGTGTCGGTGCAGGATCACCCTTGTCAGAGGCACCACTTCGGCTCCACTCCTGGTTTGGTCCTGGTCAGTTCCGCGCTCTTTGGGAACTTGCCTCCTTTCTGGGCTGCTTTTGATTACCCCGAGCTTTCTGGGGAACGGTAAAAGCTCCTGCTGAGGTGATTTCAGCCCAGAAATACCCTAGGAAGAGGTCACCTTCCTTTTCTGGATCCTGGACTACCTCAGGCTGCCAATTTTAGCAGTGCCAGAGCCGAGGGTTTGTGCTTTATCACCTTTCAACCCCTAATGATCCGTAAACACCCAGGGCTTGACCTTACAACATCCCAATCAATATCTCCTTGGATCTGTGTTGCACAGAAAACAGATAAAATATCCCAAAACCCTAAAGGATGTTGATCTTAGGGAAATTAGTGAAGGCCAAGTCGTTCCTTTGTGTTTTTGTACTACCAGACAGATGTTAATCCTTAATGAATTGTGTTTGCCTGAATCCGGGAGCACCATTTATCCCCTGTGACCTTCTCTGAGTTGAGTTATTAAGTGTTACAAATAACTACTCTTAATATGCAGGCAGTGTCCGAGTGCTTTTTGTACTGATTCAGGAACAATCACAAACTAATTCCCCACCAATAATTCCTAAGATATTGGAATAAAAAGAAGGCTGCATTTGCATATCTGCCCGGAAGGAACTCATCTCCCTGAAAAATATTCTGGTTTGCAAACTGCATTAGTCAATGGCTTTAGCACAGTCACTCTCACAAGAAATTATGCTAATCCGTGTGGGAGATTTCATTTTCCTCCAAAAAGGATGGAAGCTCAGCAAGACACAGGACAGCCCAAACGACTGCAGGGAGAGGCGCTGCCCTGAGAAATGGATTGCAGGATCTACTCAAATCATGGTTTGTCAGGGGAAAATATTCGGCAGGTTTGAATCCGATATAGTTCTGGACAAGTATTCAATAAACAAATGGAATTCAGGATTTAATTGGAATAGGCAGGTGTTGTGTTCCACGTGTGGGACTCACTGGGCTTGGCTACTGAAAAACAACCACTTGGAAATATCCAAGAGAGAATCACGTAATCCCAGGATGGTTTGGGTGGGAAGGGACCTTAAAATTCATCTCATCCCACCCCCTGCCGTGGACAGGGACACCTTCCACTATCCCAGGTTGTTCCAAGCCCCATCCAACCAAAATAGCTGGAATTCAACTTAAAATCTCATGGACCGTTGGCTGATTCATCCCACGTATCCCCAAAACCGACAGGGTGGGAAATAATGCAAAAATCTACTGACCACCCATCCCAAAACAGTGATTTTTTTGAATTTATCTGTAAACATTTCCACATATGGGGTCCAGCTCTGGAGCCCCAACAGCAGGAGGATGTGGAGCTGCTGGAGCGAGTCCAGAGGAGGCCACGGAGCTGCTCCGAGGGCTGGAGCCCCTCTGCTCTGGAGCCAGGCTGGGAGAGCTGGAGGTGTTCACCTGGAGAAGAGAAGGCTCCAGGGAGACCTCAGAGCCACTTCCAGTGCCTGAAGGGGCTCCAGGAGAGCTGGAGAGGGATAACGACAAGGGGGAATGGCTTCCCACTGCCAGAGGGCAGGGTCAGATGGGATTCTGGGAAGAAATTCCCTCCCTGTGAGGGTGGGGAGGCCCTGGCACAGGGTGCCCGGAGAAGCTGTGGCTGCTCCATCCCTGGAGTGTCCAAGGCTGGGTCAGATGGGGCTTGGAGCACCCTGGGATAGTGGAATGTGTCCCCACCCATGGCAGTGGGTGAGATGGGATGAGCTTTAATGTCCCTTCCAACCCAAACCATCCTGGGATTCTGTGATTTCTGGGCTGTTTAATTTTGGGTTCAATGAGGAGGACATGGAGAAGCTCAGCGTGGCCCTGACACAAGGCACCTGAGGTGACCTGCAGAGCTCAGACCCAGAGTTTGCTCCTCACCAAGGGAGACCAACCCCGTGCCAGCACCAAGCACTGAATATTTCAGCAGTGGGGATGTGATGCCTTGGCCAAAACCCCGAGTCCTTAATTGCCAGCTTTGAACGTTGTCTCAGTTTGAATAAGACCATCAAGCTGTGCTTTAAAGCAGCTTTTTAGTCAGAGGAAGATACAAATATTCTCCTGTCTGCGAAGGATCCCATTAACTGAAAAAATCATGAGAAAGCCTCTCCTGAATGAAGCCTGGGCCGGGTTGTGAATCTTTAATGTGCATTTCTGCAGCTCCTTTCAACACTCCGCAAATTCACATTCTCTTTGACAGAGTCGTCATTTTCATGAAGTATTTATAGCAGCCAAGCAAAATAACCCGATTTCCTTTTTAACAGAGGTTTTTGGGAGGCAGCTCCCAAATCCCAGTCTTCCTTATTTACACTATAAACAGCAAAGAGATCAAATAATAAAATGGAACTGCAATTACACTGGTTTTTCCAGTGGAGAATACCTTCTTTTGTAAGAAGATCTGGGTAAATTCTGGCTGTTCTGTACAGCTCAATTATTTATGAGTCAGGAGGAGAAGGGAGAACCGGGAAGAGCTGAGGGAGGGGGAAAGAGCAAACCCAAACACGCTCCTGTGTCATCAAAACACGGCTCATCCCCTGGGCAAGTCCCCAGCGTGGGGAGAATGGTTTGTTCTCCAGGGAGAATGGAGATCCATCAGCTGATAAAATTCACTGCATGGCACAGCTGACAGGCTTCTACTCAGAAAAGCAGGGGAGACAAAGTTTCTCCATCCTATGGCTGGGTTCCTTTTTCTCTTGGTGGAAAAAGTCCTGATGGCTGGAGACCCTTGGAGGACAGCTCCTCAAGCTTCCTTCTCCAGTGGCTCCATGGTGGCTGAATCCTGGAGTTGTCCCTCCTAACACCACAAATATTCCGGGCTTTGGACTGATTTTCTCTGTTTATGACTCACAGGGCTACGATCAGCTGCCATTAAAGTGGCTGGGTTTAACCAGTGGCAGAAAGATGAGATTCTACAAATGTGAGTCCTCTGCTCCAGCTTCTGCACTTTATAACTCACTTGATATTTCCCAGTTTAAATGACTCCGATAAATGTGGCTTGCTGGTCAATTTAGCAAGACGAGTGTTCCTGGTGAGGTCAGTGCAAGACAAATAAGCAGCTTTCAGTAAAATGACTCATAACATTTCATAGAAATTATTAAAAAATCAAAAACGAGCGTTGCTTCCCACTAATTGCCCATTTACAGCTGCATTCCCATTGCTTCCTTCAGGAGTTTCACCAGTCAGACCTTTGAAAAATATACAAGGAGCTTAGAGAAGACGTTTGTTACGATTGATTGGATGCAGATGTCTATAAAAAATGGAAAATGGGAAAAGGAGAGCAATATCTCTGAGTTTTTCTGGCTTTTATGGGCAGCAGAAGACCCGGCTGCCGTCGTTCCTCTGCCTGAAGGCAAAGATTTCCATTACCAGTGAATCAGTCACATGGGCAGGCAAAGAGATAAAAATTGGTCCTTTGTGCAGTGTTCAGCCGAGGTAATTAATTGGGGATTGATTCAGGAGAAATCCAACTCATTTGAAGTCTGCGGTGATCAAATCACGACAGATGGGATGGAGCAGGAGGGACTCCAGCCTGGCAGGACACGGAATGAGCTCCGGGCGTGGGGGCAGCCAGCCTGCCCCAAGGCTTTCCCGAGTATTTCCAAAGCTGGGAATTTTCAGTTTAACTCTCAGGAGTGGCACTTCTGTCCCCATTTCAGCTCCAGGAGGCTGCTCCCACCTGGTTCTGCTGGGATGTGACTTTTTAAAGCTTGTAAACTGTAATTGTTCATAAACCCCTTCCATAAGCCACATCTTTTTTTCCATCTACACAGTTGTGCCCGCTCTGAAATATGATCCCGTTAGTGCTGTGCTGTCACTGGGCCGTCCTGTCCCTACCCTTATGGAAAAATTGGTGCCATCCACTCCTGCTTTTCTGGCACAGCATCCCTGATGGCTGGATTACCAGAGCATTACTGCTGAGTGCCTGCTCTGCACTCTCAGCCTCCTCCCTCTCCTTCTCCTTTTCCACGCAGCTCTGCTGACCCTCTAATTGGGGATTCCTCAATTAACGCTGCTCTTTTTTCCTCTTCCAAGCCACCCGGGGCCGTGGCTTCACCAGCCTGAAATATTCCCTTTAATACCCACTTTTGGTCCAATTATGGATCAAGAAATCAGGCAGGCAGAGCAGTATCCCTGCTGATGGTGATGAATGGAGCAGACACCAGCAGGATGCCGACCACTGGATCCACCCCACTCCTCTCCAGGACCAGGATGGATGCTGGGATCCGCACACTCGTCTGGAGCCTGGAGCTGGGAAAGAGAAAAAACCCAGGCAGTAAAGTCCTGCTGCAGAATTTGATATTCCCACTGCCAGTTTTTAAGGTTTTGGTACAGAATAAGGTTTTTTAAACCTGTTGTTCCATACTGAAGGGGGGTTTTAAGCCTGTTATTCCGTGTTCCACTACTTTACCAGGCACATGGAGAACTGCACTGGAGCAACAGTTTTTTGTATTTTACATACAGCAGAGCTTGCTTGTTGTGTTTTATGTACAGCCTTGGCTGCTCAAAGCAATTTTCAGTATTTCTTGTGAGTTAAATTAAAAAAATAATGAAGTTTCGTGTCGGCTCCTGGGGGAAATAGAGGTGGAAATAATGAATCCACGAATATTCTGTCTGCTCCATAAAATGGTGACGCAGCACCAGAGCGGAGGATGCGGCCAGAGGAAAACCTTGCACAAAGCTGCCCGTGGAATTTCCTCCTGAATTCCCTGAGCCCTCTGGATACCCAGGAGAACACCAGCCAGAGAAATCCTGACTCTCTTATTTCATCTGTCTGTTATGCATTCTTCACACTCAGGTGTTTGGTGCCTCTTGGTGCATCCTCAGCTCCTGGAGTCGAATGGCTCCGAGCAGGTTTTACCAGGATGCAGGAATGTGATGTGTGGATAAAGGAAAACCTTTTAAAAATCTGGTTTTTGCCGAATCTTGGGAAAAAGAGAGAAGAGCTCCTGCATGCAGCAGCACTGGGGGTAATTCAGGCTGTTTCTGTGTAAGCAAAAAGAGCCTTTTTTGGGTTTGAATTGAGTTTGGCTGTAATTTGAATTTGTATTTTCTGCATTTTTAATTGTACAGAAAATGTAAAAAATCGACCTCTCAGTCGATCACAGTCCTCCCCAAAAGCTACCAAACTAAAATGTGGCTGGTTTTGCAAGCAAAGGAGTGGTTTTGCAGCTCTTAGTAATAAAATACCTCAGACAAAGCCAACGGCCTCTCTCCAGAGGCAACGGAGTCATTCCTGCCCTCCAACTTCATAGATCCTTATTTTCATTAGGTTTTTATTTAATGAAAGAATAAAACCCACACACTCACACAGAGCCAGCACGGAGACAAAACCCCAGGAAAGTCTACTCTAAATAAGAAATCAGTGTTGTTTTGCAGCACAACCCTTCTTCCCAGTCTTCCCAAAAATCTGCTCAGAAGGATAAATTTCAGGTGGGACATTGTGGCTGTGAGAAATGCGGGGTAGAAGATATTTTAATATATGAAATATTGTATTTTATCATAGATTCATGGGTGCCATGCCACTGACCCCCACAAATCTCATGTCCCATCTGAACTCTTGTGGATGTGAATCCCTGGATATGCTACAACCCTGCATCCCTTGCCAGGCTCAGTTAACCCCTTATCTCCTTCCCTGCCAAGCATAACACTCCATTTTAATTTTAATTTTAATTTTAGTTTTAATTTTAATTTTAATTCCAATTTCAATTTCAATTTCAATGTTTTTGTTTTCTTAGTGAGGTCCCAGGTGCTGCCAGGAGATGGGATTGTCCTGGGCATCCCGGCATTGTCCCCGCGATAATGTAGGTGAATTTTTCCTGAATATTTGCCTGACACAGATGACCCCAGGACCTGGAACTGCTTGGTAAGGGATGAATAAAATTCTTTTCTCTTATTTTCCAGGCTCTCAGCAGCGAGAAGAATCATTTGTGCACTTTGAGTGGGCCTCTAATCTCCCTTAATGGGCTCCCCTAATGGGAAATAAATAGGTCAGGGTCAAACCCCTTGTCTGATGCCCACGTGGAGGTAACACTGATAACACTCCAACAGGAAAGAATTCCAAATCCAACAGGTTCCAGGGAGCTCCTCCCTCTCGGATACCACAGCACAAAGGTGGTTTGGGAGCTAAAAATAAGCTTTATTTGCCCCACAGGTACAAAGTGATGAGGAAGCTTTAACCTATTGATCCAGGGCACGGCATCATGTGTGGCAATGATCCCTCTGGGAGCTCCGGGGCTGGATGTGGAATTAAAGGAGCATTTACCACGCTCACATGGAGCCTCTGGAGCTCTCTCTGCCTTCAGACGTGTTTTCCTTGGTGTCTGCATGAATTGTGCCCATTGTTTCCCCGCTAGAAAAGAGCAAAATGCTTTTCAGCATGGAAATTATTTGCCACTTTATGAATAAAATTATCCCATTGTACCAGCAAAAGGGCATTTGCTCCGGTTCTCATCACTGCCAGTTTTCCCTCTTTCAGTGCCGTTTCACAGCACTATAGCCAGGCTTTTTTGCCATTGTTAATGGAGAGGGAAAAACATCACACTCGGGGTAAATCCCAGCTCTGCCCTTCTGCAGCAGCACAAACACAAACCCCTTCCCAGAAACAGACCTACCACCAAAAAAAAATCCCATTTTTGCCCCATTTTGCTCCTGATACAAAGCAATTTTCCAAGAAAACAAGCAAATAGGAAGGAGCAGTGTCCACTACAGCCAGCCTTCCATGGTATGAAGGGTGAAAAGAACATCTACCGTGAGCAGAATCAACTTTTTTTTTTTTTTCCTTTTGCCCTCCTTAATGGTTCCTAAGTCACTCAAAGTTTTGAGGGTAAAAACTTCTTCCTAAGCAAAGCCTTGGACCATCCCAATTCTGAGGGATGTTTATGGCCGAGCTATGAAGTGATGGTAATGGAAGTGTTGATAATCTTTAGCCACAGTGATCCCAGCTGGCCCCTCTGATAATAAATTATATAAAATGAGGATTAAAAAGGACTCTCTGATTCACCAGGGCTATCTGGTGAAAACAAGTTGGATTTTCAGCCCTGCCGCATGTTTTGGGGGTTTTTTTCCCAGTTTTTATTTTGACCCAGTGGCTGGAATGTTTTAGATTAGTGTTGGGGATGTGTCAGGATTTTATATTGTGAATATTTCAGTGGATATGAGTCTTTAATACTCTGCTCTTCAAACCTGTTCTCTGCTTAGCTCAGGGAACTTGAGAATTATGGTGCAGAAATGACACAAAAAACATTGTTCTGTGGTGCACCAGCAAAACAACCAGCTGAAATTTGTCACTCTGCTGGCTGCACTCTTGTAATCAATTTAGCTTTGTACACAAGCAAAAATGTTCCCTTTGGGAATGTGCTCAGTATCAGATTTTCCCCGTGCCTCTGGAATGCTGAAGGGATCGATCGTGACCCAAACCAGCAAGCAGATGGATGTTTCCCTCCACAGCCTTTTAAAATGTTCCCAATTCTAAATTCTTTTGGCTAAACAAGTCAAAATGCTATAATATGCTGGAAAAACCATGGATCATCCAGTTTTGGAGCAGGGAACTCCCAGGTTTCCTGGGCAGAGCCAGGCAGTGGAGCTCAGCCACGAGCGTCTCCCTGCACAGCCTATGCTAATGAGCCTCATTATTTAATGATAAACAGCAACATTTAATTAGTGCAACCATTACTACACATCAAACCCTTTAATTAGGCCGAGGGCTGGTGGGAATGAGCCAGGCCGGGATGAGCCGAGTGGGAGGCTCCGCTCTGGAATGTGGCCACGGGCAAAGGCAGAGCCGGGATTTGCCCGCGGTGCCTTCGCTCGCGGGTTAATTACCCTCTGCCATCGCTCTGCCTTGGGGGCTAATTGGCACAGGGGGTCGCTGCTGCTGGCTCAGGGACGGCTCCAGCTCCCTGGACACTGCCCGGGGTGGCCGTGACAGCGCTGGATGAGACAGGGAGGGTGCAGCCGAATTCCAGAGCCAGGATTTCAGCCCGTCGCTCCCTGCAAGCAGAGCCTGCAGCCTCCCTGCAAACCACCCGCGGGGCCTCGGGTCCTTCCTCTCCCTGGCACTTTTCCTCCTCTAAAACGCACCGTCAGACCTGCCCGGGTCTTTCCCACCTGCGGGAGTGTCCACGGGCACAGGCCCATGAGCATCCCCGTGGCCACATGGAAGCGGGAGGAGGCTTGGCTCCGGCATCCGCCTCCCGCAGCATCCCCTGCCCGAGCAGTCACTCCCCTTCCCTCGGCTCAGGAGGTGTCTAAGCGAGGGATTTGTAGCTTTCCGGAGGGTTCCATCTGCCGGGGCTGCTCCAGGAGGAGCCCGTGTGAGCCCACACATAAATAATTCCTTGTGTCCTCCCGGCTGGAGACACAAATCCCTGGAACCCGCGTGGCAGATGGGCTGCAGGAGCCTCAGCAGCGTCCCTGCGGCTGCCAAGCGGGCAAGTGGCTGCTTGTGCTGTCACTACCCGGGAGAGGAGCCGGGGCACGGCTGTGGCTGGCTGGAAAAAGCCATGAAACGATGGAAAACGATGAAAAGTGATGAAACTGCCGAATTACAGCTCAGAGTTTACCCCTGGAAGGATAAACGGAGGCAGGATGTGAACCCTGAGGTGGAGCTCACCTGAAATCACCACTCATGTTTTCTTTCACTCCAAAGCCTGTGCTTGCACATCTGTCTGCCCCACAGTTGGCTTCCCCAAAGGCAGGAGGATTCACTGTCCAACAGTGAAAAGTATCTTGCAGTTCTGCCAGTGTTTAAAAACCAAGTTTAATCAGTGAATCAAATATTTCATAGTTAATTTTATTTATTACATCCCTTTTCTCAAGGTAGAGCTTTGAAATTGCTGAAGACTTTTGTTGTAGCCTTTTCTAACTGAGAAATAACCATTTAAAGAATAAAACAACAGGCCCAAATCACCCAAAACCACATCTAGTAATGATACAAGTGTGAAAAACATTGCAAAGAATTGGTGAGAAATGTCTGTGCTGGCCAGGGCCCAGCGGGCCGGGTCCAAGGTGCTGGGCAGGGTCTGCACTGAGGTCTGTACCTGTTGTAACACCTCCCACCCACCTGGGACCAGGATGTGCTGGGCTGGGTGACTTCATCCACATTCTGCTCCTCCAGCTGGATTATTTCCAACCTAAATGATTCCATGACAAGTTTCAAACCCACTAAAACAAATTATGAATATCTGGCTTTATAACAAATCCGTATTTTGCAAGTTTGAAAACTTTAGGTTTTTTGTGGAGCACATTTTCTTCTGGAACTTTGTGCTTCTGCCTTTATTCATCAGAAATGTTTTAGTCTTAATTTACCATTATTCTGTGGCTGCTTTATGGAGGAGAACCACGTTGCTCTCCCCCCTCCTTGCATCTGCTGGGAAAACAAAAAGCTGATCCTCTGCACCTGTCCCCAATTCACCACCAGCTGAAACAAAATTCAGTCGCTCAACAAAGTGCCAGCAATGACTCAGTATGGAAATAAGACTTATTTCTTTTAAACTCTATTCTGAGGCAGCACGAGAGAGCGGGCCCGTGTTCCACAGCAGAGCAGATCTGCTGGGCCACGTCCACAATCCTCTCCCAGAGCTTCCTCAACAGCTCAGAGACAAAAGGACAAAATACAGATTTTCTCTCCGAGACTGAGGCGCATCTGCTCCAGTCCCTATTTACATCTCTGAACGTTGACAAGGCACGGTTAAAATGCAAGAAAATGGAGCAAAATTAGAGGAAATGTTGCAGGTCCCAAGTTACAGCCAACCTGCACTTCAGTTTCTCCAATATCCACCAAATTTAATGGAAATTTGTTTAAATTTCACCCCTCGAGGGTGATTTCCCAGAGATTGAGGTCTCCATCCCTGAAGGTTGTTAAGACTTGGCTGAGCAAAGCCCCAGCTGACCTGGGCTTGTGGGATGCTGGGCTGGATGAGCCCCACGGTCCCTCCAGTCACCCTGGCTGGGATTTGGATTTCCTACAGCTGTTATGGAGAGGGCTGCATCCAAACCATTCCCACAGGTGTGGGTTAGGAATTCCATGGTCTTCCTGGGCTGCTGATGGTTTTCAGCCACCAAATCTTCCCTGTGAGGGTGGGGAGGCCCTGGCACAGGGTGCCCAGAGAAGCTGTGGCTGCCCCTGGATCCCTGGAAATGACCAAGGCCAGGCTGGATGGGGTTTGGAGCACCCTGGGATAGTGGAATGTGTCCCTACCCATGGCAGGGGGTGGGATGGGATGGGATTTAAGGTCCCTTCCAACCAAACCATCCTGGGACTCTGTATTGAAATAGTACACCTGGAAAGATTTCAACTCTGAGGACGCTGGGGCAAGAACGATGGAAACTTTTAAAAACTCCTGTAGCAAAGCTATGGATATCTGCTGTCCACCATAACCAACCCAGCTCCCTTCCCCACTCGGATTACACAGCCACAAACTTCCAACAAAAGTTTGGGTTTCAGGTATTCTATCTGTTCCCTGTTTTCAATAAAATCCGTTTTGTTGTGGTGAATGAACCTCATCCATCCCTCGTGGCACTGAACACGGGGAGTTTTTGCAGCCACATAATACAGCTATTTAAAAAGTGCTAATTGCTTCTCTTGGAAAAAGTGCCCGAATGTTCCTGCTCCAGCACGGAACGAGCTGCATTTGTGCACTGCTCTCAAGATTGTTTATCTCCCCTGCTCCTCTCTTCCTAATATTCTCCACTTCAGTTATTCTGAAGCCTGGCAGGCTCCATATGAAAAGAAAACGAGTAAATGATTTTAAAAGGAGCTGGTTTAGAGTTGAGCTGAGTGTAAAGTAGTGAGTGAGAGTCTTACTGCAGTTGTGCCATCCTGGTGTGGAAAGCCATGGAAAGCCTTTTTACCCTCACCTCTGAGAGGCACTGACATGATTTTTTCTCTTCCCATTTGCATAACATCAGATTAAATGCAGAAATATTCACCCTCTGAAGGACATGGCCTGGGGACAAAAGGGCAGCAAAGGTTTTCACCGTGTCACCCAGAGAGCAGGAAGAGGATTGCTCTTGAAAACCACTCTCGGAAACCACTCCTCCAGTTTTCCCACTTCATGTTTGATTCACATCTCTGTTAAAAAATTAAAGACAAGTAAAAACTGCTCTTTGTGGCTCAAAGAATGATGTCAGTTAATAATTGTGATTTATGACACTGGCTGCTCCTGTTTGGTGCTTTCTGCCCACGATTCCATCTGGAAGTCACCGCCAGGAGTTCGTTCGCCGTCAGCTGATGGCTCCAAAGCTTTCTACAGGTCTCAGGTTTATTGCTGGGCTAATATTTGGGAAATAGTATTCACTGTTGAGGAATATGAGGGAAATGATGTCACTCAGCCACCGTAATTTTGTGAAGAATAAAAAATACCGGGCCTTTCCTTTTCGCATAAAACCAAGCGCCGCAGGACCTGTCTTGGAGACAGACTCCTGCAAGCCAGACAGAACTCTGGAGCTGTAAAACAGCTCCTCATCACACATGGCTCTGTGCCATCACAAACAGGAGGTAAAACTCTCTTTAAGGTGTATTTGATACAACAAAGTTCAGCTTGACCCATATGCTGGGCTGGAACAGTCCATTTTTTTGCCTCTCAGTATTAATCCAGCCTGAAAACCTTTGTATTCCGAGTGAAAGGCTTTATCTAAGCCTCCACGGAAATGTTGTAGTGCACATGGATTGACAAAATCATTCAAACAAAGCCCATTTTTAGAGGAGGGTGGATGTGTCATGTGAAGCCAAATTAAAAACTTCCTGTGAAGCGAGGATTGCACCAGAACTCGAACGTGGGGCTATTTAAAGCCTTGGTGATCACCGCGGGTGCACAGGTGACTCTGACCCTGTTTCCAGGCAAAGCCAGGGCACTGTCATCCCGCGGACGTCACCGCTGTCCCATCCCTGGGTGTGACTCATTACCGAGGCTCCGAGAGCTTCAGCGATGCAGATTGCCAGGGACAACATCCAGCTGTCCCCTGGATCTCACTTGGAGCTTTGAAAACAGCAGTTAGGCACCAAATCATCCCTGGAGAAGCTGTTACCTCCTTGACTCACCATCCAGTGCCAATGTGGGGTCCTGGCAGACTGTGACGTATCCGTCATCCCCACGGCGTGATGGGAACACGGTGAGGGTAAAAAATTGCCACAAATCCCTCTCTTTTCTCTCCCATTATGAGAGCTCTGCCCTCCCAGCCAGGCACAGCCCCTAAATCTGAGTCTCTGCTGGGAAAAACAAAGATTTGTGTGCACACGGCTTCAGGCTCTGGGAAACAGGAATTTCCAGTCTGAGCTGCCTGGGAGTGCCAGGACAAGGGGGAATGGCTCCCCACTGCCAGAGGGCAGGGTCAGATGGGATTTTGGGAAGGAATTCTTCCCTGTGAGGGTGGGGAGGCCCTGGCACAGGGTGTCCAGAGAAGCTGTGGCTGCCCGTGGATCCCTGGAAGTGCCCAAGGCCAGGTTGGATGGGGCTTGGAGCACCCTGGGATAGTGGAAGGTGTCCCTGCCCACGGCAGGGGAGTGGCACTGGATTATCTTTAAGGTCTTTTCCAACCCAAACCATTCTGGGATTCTGTGATCCTAAATTATTACTGGTAGCTTTTGTATGAGTTGACCGCAGGAAGAGACATGGACATAAAATTTCATCCCTGACAGGGAAATCCAACAGCAATATTTTATCCCTGGAAAACACAATTTAATTCATGCCTGTAGGGAAACACCCTTAAAAATGATCTCAAACTGAGATGTGACCTGCTCCAGGCTGCCCACACAGATCAGGGACACCAAAGACATCCAGTTGAAGCAAACGCCACAAATGAACTCAATTTGTTGATAAAACCCGAGGATGGAATTTCCAAGACAAGCAGTGTCTCCCCTGAATTTCTTGGCAGAGATCCCTACTCCTGCAGAAAGGCTTGTGAGCCAGATCTCCGTATTTTTTGGAGAGGCAGCAGCAGATATTTGATGAGCTCTATGAATAGAGTTGTTGATTCACTGGAAAATACAGGAAAAACTGGGGAGAAAACAAATCAAGTGAATTTAAACTGCTGACACGTTCCTGGATTGGGAAGGGAAGTGTAAAAAAGTGTTTTGAAGCAAGGCAATCACTTGGTAGCCCCCACAGAAGAATGAATTTCTGATTTGACACTAAGTATATTCGCAATAAAATTACCAAGTGTGATTTGAGAGCTAAAAAACCCCCTTTTTGAACAATTTCTGGAAGTGGAAATATTGGGTGATGGTTTTCAATGAAGAAAATGCAAACATAATCCATTCAATATCTCCTATTGATATAAAATATCTAAATATTTCGAATGAAGAATTCATCCTTCCTCTCATGCTGGGGAACTGGAGAACAACAAAATGAAATCACAGCTCAGCTTTCCCCTCCAGTTTTGCCGATAGATGTGGATGTCTGGATGTTTGGCCAAAGAGATGCTTCAAACACGAGAGAATTCAGGGAGCTGAGTTCCTTTTCAGTGTTCAGGAGGCTTTTAAAAAGCTGCATTTATGAGAAATTATTCTGTTTGTGGGGTTTTGTTGTGACATCAAAAATCAGCAGCATCGAAGGGACCAAAGCTCAGTGTTTGAGCTGAAATTCACAACCCCCCGGGGTCCCTGAGCAGGAACTGGTTAGCTGTGATAACCCACCTCACCTTAAAAACGAGTTCTGCAGGGTGATTAATTTGCTCTGAAATTATTTACTTGTCTAAATGTCAGCAAAAGATTATGTGTTCTTAAAATAAAAATTATTTTCAGCGACACTTCTGCAACTGAAAGGCTTTGCAAGTGCTGCCAGCACAGTTACAAAAGCTTTGGGTTTTTCATCCAGCTCCTTTTTGCACATTTTACCAAAACTTCCTCTTCTGGTGCCTTCCATGTGTGTGAGCACAGAGCAGAGCTGAGGGGCTCGAATTTTTAACTTTGGCTTTCTCTTATTTTTCCCCTTAAATGTGAACTTTTTACACTTCTGATGCTCATTTGGGACACAATTAAAACGGCTCCCTCATGTATATTCTTGGAATTGTTGCGGCAGGTGCTCCACCTCGGTGTCACCATCTCCAGGAATACTCCTAAATGTGCTCCAGATGAAGCCCCAGCCTCTCCTCAGAAGAGAAAGGAGTCTTCCCCATCCTGTTGGGTGTTCATGCCCACATTACAATATCATTAATTATTTTGCTCTGCAGTAATTAGATCCTATCTGAGGCCAGTATTTAATGAAAGGCCACCAGGCAGCAGGAAAAAAAATTCATAAATACATGAAATCTCATTAACCACTGAATCCATTGGTGGGAAGATCCACTCCGAGGTGTAAAGTTTCTCCTCTTTTCCTCCTCCTTTAACTCGTCATGGGTCCTTGAACACAAACCAGGGTTATTTTCCTGCTAATCCCACGCACAGGAGCCCTCATGGCTGCTGAGGCCCCACGAGCACAGGACCATCCCCTCTGTGCCAGGCTCCGGGGGAGTTGTGCTCCGTGGAATCCCCTGGGAACACGTCCTGGCTGAAAGCACTGCTGGGAACACAGCTTTTTTCCTCTGTGTTTTATGGATAATGATCTCCTGAGCAGCAAAACCAGTCGGGCCAGACGCTGCCCAGCCGCCCGAGAGGGCTCCGGGGAGGTTGTTTGCACGGAGCTGTGACAGTGGGGCGTGAAAGGAGATTAAACATGTTTTATTGAGCTTGGATTTGCCACCTCCCAACCTCAGCAGGTTTAATTCCCTTCTCTCTGTATCCTGGGAGTCTGTAAATAACTTCAGTGCTTCCCAGGAGGCTGCTCTTGCAGTAAATGTGGGGTTGGATGTGAGATTCAAGAGGTGTTTCCAACGGGCTGGAAGTGGTGGATTTTTTTTTTTAAAGAAAATCAAATAAACGTAAACCTCCATTCATCAAAGTTTTAACAAAAAAGGAATATTCATTTAGAGCTCACAAATGGAAAATAAAGAAGGAGGAAGAGGGCAGGAACGGAGACCACTCAACTTGGCTCCCAGAGCTCTCATAGGGATGGACATTCCTGATGTGGGGGTCTTGCAGGTCAAGAGAAAATATGAATTTATTAGCCTGAAAATTAAGTTTTCTACATTCCTAAGAATTTAACTCAATCAACACACTGAGAAGTCATTCCATTTCTGCTCTTCCTTAGCTCTGGGCTCCCTGCTGCAAAGAAATAACTCTCCACACTCAAGAGGTTATTGAGAAATTGTTTTATTAAAACTCAGCCAGAAGATGAAAATAAATATAAGAGTGGCTGAGAGCACTGGGATGAGCTGCCAGGAAATGCCAGGACACAGAGGGACCCTCCACAAAGGGTCCCAAAAAGCTTAACCAGGCCCCAGGCTCTAATTTGAGAGGTTTTGGGAAATACAGGTGGTGACATGAGGACCAGAAAAAAGGGCCACTCCAAGTTTCCAGCATTTCCAGCACATGTGGGATATTGGCTGGTTTGGCAATGTGCAGGTCGAAGTAAAAGCCTGCAGATTCCCAAAAAAATTGTGCAAACCTCGTCCTGGTGTCAGAGCATGGGATGAGCCACGTGGGACACCCAGCCCAAACCTGACCCACTGCCTGACAAACCAGCGATGACCAAAATGCAACACG
Organism: Struthidea cinerea; assembly: GCA_013397865.1. Taxonomy (NCBI): domain Eukaryota; kingdom Metazoa; phylum Chordata; class Aves; order Passeriformes; family Corcoracidae; genus Struthidea; species Struthidea cinerea. Next base: position 339,102 of record VZTI01002729.1, read on the forward strand.
AATGCACCAAAAAACCCCAAGGGAGCAGAAATTGGAGGGAGTGGGGAGAATCAGGATTGGGATGTGGTGGAGGAGCCTTCACGCTGCTCCTTGGTGGCACCGAGCCATTGAGTCCCCTCACGTGTAACCACAGACCTGCCAAAAACTTCAACAGGCTTTTTTTTCCTCCTTGAAACAATAAAAAAAAGAAGAAATGTCACAGTTCCGAAGTCAGGTTTTGGAGTGTTGAAAGTGCTTTTCTTTGCTGGGTGCTGCAATGCAGATGCACAGTCCCCACGATGCCACCAAGGCACGCAGGGTCCCTGTGCCACCAGGAGAGCTGCGTGTGGTCCCTATGCCACCGTGCAAGGCGTTCTTGGTCCCTGTGCCATCGAGCAAGGTGTGCATGGTCCTTCCACCATGATACAACCTGTGCATCATCCTTACATCACCGCACAAGGTGTGCCTGGTCGCCGTGCTCCCTGCAAGGTGTGCAGGGTCCCTGTGCCATCAGGAAAGGTGCTGGTGGTCCTTGTGCCACCGTGCAAGAGGCTCCTGGTCCTCGTGCTGCCAGGCGAGGTGTGAATGGTCCTTGCATCCCTGTGCAAGGTGCAGCTGGTCCCTGTGCATCCAGGCGTGCATGGTCCCTGTGCCGTCAGGAAAGGCGTGTGTGGTCCCCATGCTGCCATGTGAGATGTGCACGGACCCTGCTTCGCTGAGCAAGTTGTGCGTGGTCTCTGTGCCATCAAGGAAGGTGTGCATGGCCCTTACACCATTGTACAAGGTGTGCATGGTCCTTGCACCATCATACAAGGTGCCGCGCTGTTCAAGGAGCACAGGACAGCAGCAGCCTCCCGACAGCGTTTCTTGCCCAGCACGGGGTGAATCCCCGAGCGCTGCTGGAATCCCCCTGCGCGGCCCCGGCTCAGCGCAGGCCTCGGCCGGGGCAGGGCAGGCAGGGGCAGCAGGAGCAGAGGCCGAGAGCCGCCGTCAGCAGGGCCGAGAGCCGCGACGGCCGCGACGGCCGCTGGTATTTGCCCGCTCTCTTCACCTCGCCGCCCGTCTGGGCCGCGTAGTCGAGTGTGCGCAGGACGTGCTGCTCCACGCTGTCGGCAGCGCCGTGCTGCTGGGCCAGCAGCCCCTCCAGCTGCAGGAACAGCCCGCGCAGCTCCAGCATCTGCGCCTCCAGCTCCAGCAGCTGCCGCTGGCGCGCCTGGGCCAGGCCGAGGTGATGCTTGGCCTTGAGCTCCTCCAGGTCGCGGCCGACGATGCGAGGCCCCTGGGGGCTCTCGGCCAGCAGATCCACGTCCTGGGCGCCCAGGTTGATG